>MU739262.1:183088-197596 GCA_026770625.1 Nicotiana glauca
GGGGGGGATGGGGATCAAGCAAGAACCATTAGGCACAGCAGCTCAGATGAATAACTCAAAGGAAGCAATATGTTGTGTTGCATAAGATTTTACCCTACAACTCCCTTGGTGAGAGTCTTTACTTTAAAAATAAGCATATATACCGCACTATCATCGTAAGGATATGCCTGTAACAAATAGTACTTGCAATAATAATGTAGGGTCAGAAACAGCAGTTCACATGGCAACAGAGGCAGGAGCCAGAGAGGCAACTATCAGAAATAACATGTTTTGCCTTCTTTTTTCCTCTTGAGCACTTCGCCGCTGAGCAAAGATACAATCAGCTTCCATCAACTATCGGATGCTCACAGGTCCAGTGTTTGCTGGTTTCTGGAAGACTCTTACTACTGGCATCCCATCAGCATCACCATTCTGGACCCTCCACGATCGGTCTTTCTTTCTTTGTGATTTCTTGTGTTGTTTATGGGGTTTAATTGAGGGCTTCTTTTTACGAGCTGCCTCGTTAGGAGCAAGTCCATTGGCCATATCAAATGTACTCAAATCACTCAGCACATGCTCTAGACTGGGTCCATTTTCGTCTTCATCATCACCAGAGGAATCAGAAGCAGACATTCTAGGTCCATCATCATCCTCTGTAACATCTTCATCCTCTGCACTACCTTCATCCTCCGATACCCCTGGAGGCGTTTCAAAATGTGGAAGCTTCCCATCAACATAATCTTTCAACATCTGACGTGATGCTCTTGTTTCATCAGGCAATCCACTTGCAGCAACATAACCACGAGATGCACAGTATGTTCGTAAAAGTTCTGCCGCAGTAGGTGGGCGAGACTGTGACTCATACGGCTTTGGTTTCGGCAGAGAGATGTTGTAGACATCCTCAATAATTTTTCTAGGGACTCGATTTGCCACCACCTGTACAGCCTCTCTATGCTCAGTAATCCGATCAATTGGCAAAACACCACATGCAATCATTTCATATCTCGAACTTGTGAATGATGGAAATACCAAACCAGGGCAATCACATAGAGTAAGTTTAGGAGAAATCACTAGTGTCTGAAAATGCTTTGTCTTCCCGGGAGTAGATGTAACACCAGCCCGTTTTTCCCCTACCAAAGCATTAATAGTTGAGCTTTTCCCAACATTAGGATACCCCACAAACCCCACCATCACACTTCTAGATTGAACATCTGCTGCTTTCTCATTAGCACGATGAGCATGAGACGGACCTCCTCCTCCGACAGAAGCTGACCTATTCCTAGTCAAAACTATCTCCTCCGCTGCAGACTGTAACCGGAACAATAGCTCTTCCCTGCCTACAATTTTCGTATCACTATCACCTGCCTCTTGAGAAATCGTTGGTATCTTCCCTTCCATAGCCGCAGAGGCAGCTTTAGCTGACCAGAATAGAAAAAGAATCCCTTGCTTGTGGAAGTATTCAGCCCATTTCTTTCTGCAGATAAAGCAAGAAGTATAAACTTCGCATTCAAAAAAACAAAAGAAAAAAACTAGCAGGGAATGGCAACTATATTATCAGCATACTGACCTGATAGAAATGGGTAAAAGATCTGCTTTGTTAACAAGAAGCATTGTTCTTTTGTGTTGGTCTACTTCTAGTGCATAAGCCTGCAAATTGGCCCCATCAGTGCTAAATCCTTATATGGAACTTGTACAATACAGGTAAAACAAGAGAAACATCACTACTGTCGAAGTTTTTGGCATATGTACGAAACCATTCGCTACTCTTTAAATTTCACTAAAAAAGAAAGTAAAAGTAAAGATCAGAATTCAACAGTAGCGCCTCAAAAGAATGCACAGCCACATGAGACAATATGAAAAAGATATCAACACATATCTTAATAGTCTTTCAACTGCAGTCATTGAAACTGTGAATATCCAAGCAAACAAATAGGAAATGTATCATAGTTGTGCTAACAATCAAAGGTACTTCAATCTATGTGAAGCATTGAAATACTTACCTCAAGATCAGGACACCGATAAAAAAGTGGGTCTCGTGCATCAACAACCATTACAAGCTGAGGATGAAGAAACATTAAAATAAATCAGCAATGCTAATTTTGACAAAGTAATAAATTTTATTAATGAAGGGCAAATACCGTCTGTATAAAAAAAAAATATCAGCAATACACCAAGAAAAATTAAAAAACACGTCCTAGAAAGAAGGAAATTGTCTAATTCAGAGAGAATCTTGCACAATCAAGTAGCAGATAAAAATCCATTACTCTTTTCTCGATTGCACTAGTAGATCACTGCAAATTCATACTACATAATAAAATGGGGGAATATCATTAGTGGGAAAGATGCAAAAGACGTAAATCCTAAGGATCTGAAGAGGCCAAGACAGACAGGCCTATAGGGGACTGCAGTCATGTGTTTAAGCTCTTTGCCTACATAAACTTCTTTTGCAAAGTCAAAATTGATCACAAAGCAAACTGGCATGCTTGATGCTGGAATTTTCATTACTTATTATTGCTGATATTATCCAATGGTGGATGTTTTTGAAGGTCACAGTATCATTATTGTCTATCTAATCCAAAAGATACAAGCAACCAATAAACTAATACCCTGGCACGCTTTAATGAAATTTCACCTTTTCACAAATGAACAAAAATAAATAAATAACTCAATAACCTAAAACCGTCGGAATCCAGAAACTAGGGGAGGCAAATACAAATGAGGAAACTATGATACAAGAAGTATGAAAGCAAAATAATTGACTATTGAAGCACCTAGAAGTCAACCCTGACGAGTTTGAATGTCCTCACAGTTTTCATGCTCAAACATTTGCAGCCCAACTACTAGGCAAAATGTAAACAACGTTAAGTGACACGCACGGAATGTATCTCTAGTACAAGGCTAGAAATGTTACTACATACCAGATTACCAACCAATCTTCAAAATCTCTTACCAAGTACTTTCAGGCTTCTTTACAGGAAAACTATATTTAGTTTTAAATGCTTGATATTAAAGCAACCTTAAGTTTGAAGAAACAGTTCCTCTCAGTGTTTTAGTGTACATAATCAGATAAAATAAACTACACGAGGGTAAGCATAAGAAGGAACCGTAGACAGCCAGATGCCAACTGTTAAACTGCCACGAGAAATATTTATCCTCTTGAATAATCATAAAGGTAGAAAATGACCAGAATCTCACCAGATCACTACGCTCGACAACTCTCCAAAGCTGTCTCCAGATATCCAGGTTCTTTTCAAAAGGGGTGAGAACCAGTTTCTCATTCTCTTCAAGCCTATATAATTAATTTCTGTTAGAGCAAAAAAATGTATACAAACAGAATTCACATGCTAAGCAGTAGCCCAACATAAGATGAGGGCCTATCTGAAAGCTCTCAATGTACTATTGATACATTTTCCATTTTCTGGTCATACCTCCATCACACATAAATTCACTATAAGCAGATGGAATATGCTTTAGGTGCAAATAAACCAGCTATTTTTAGGTGTACATGGAAAATAATGGTTGATGGATAAACTGGGAGGGAAGGTACAAATTCTCTTTTGAACATACACAACTTCCGATCTCAATCTGCTTTGTGTACAGAACCCATAGTGACTAACTTTGAACGTAAGCAGTAATCCACAGAAAATGAACACAAGATATCTTAAACATCCATCTTAAATTTACAATGTTCATATGGTGAACTACACAGGCAGGAAGATACTCAGTGAAAGCAGCCTACAAGTTAGCCGGAACTCATAATGCAATCACTGACCAGTGGCCATGGAAGCTAATTTGGAAAGTCAAACTACAACCTAAAGTTATCTGCTTCAACTGGACTGCACTTCATGGAGCTTGCCTAACGCAGGATAACTTGGCCAGAAGGAACTCTATGGCTAATAGATGCTTTATGTGCCAAAGGAATGCAGAGTCACACAATCACCTCTTTCTACATTGCACAGTCGCAGCAAGTCTTTGGAATATGTTTTTATCTCTTTTTGGACTCAGCTGGGTCATGCCACAAAACTTCAGGGAAGCTTTTGAGAGCTGGAGCCTTTGGAAAGTTGATAGCTCCATCAGGAAAATATGGAAGATGATACCTGCAGCCATTTCTTGGACTATCTGGAATGAAAGGAATAGAAGGTGTTTTGATGGGATATCAACTGCTGTCCAGTCTCTCAAAGCTTTTTGCCTAGTGTATTTATTTAGTTGGGCTTATCTAGCCCCGGTAGATTCTCCTGATAGCTATCTGAACTTTGTTAGCTCCCTAGTACTAAGCTGATTTTTATTTTTTTGCCTTTTTGTATTGGTGCTAGCAATTTTCATTACTTTTGTAACTATTTTGCATCTTCTTGATGCCATCAATGAAGCCAATTACTTCATCAAAAAAAATTTACAATGTTCATATTCCTTGCCCCCACTCCCAAAGAGAGGAAACCAACAATATCAACAAACATGCATTCACTAATGTAGCATAAGCAAATAAAATGTCTTCTCACAGAACTGACCTTGCAAGATTGCGGCGCCAAGCTAGAAAAGCTTGATTTTCATTGGCATCAAGCTCTTCTACTGACATTCTAGTATTCCATGGTGGCCTGAAAAAGAAGTACTTCACACCCTCGGACCAGGATACCAGATAGTGCAGTAGATTAAAAAAGGATAACAATTACCTGCGTGGAACTCGAAGACTGCTAGCATGCAAGGCCTCCTCTTTCTTCTGCTGCTCCTTTCTTTCTTCAGGTGTCAGATCACCAATGCTAGAATCACCGTCCCTACAAAGTCAGGACACAACCACCATAAGTGTAAAAGGTAAGCCACCTTTCAATTCTGTCTGAGAGGACACTAAAACATAAAGTTATGAAAAATCAAACGAGCAAAGAAAAAAAGATCAGAAAGAAGGTACATGATATTTTTTTATAAAGCAGCAAAAAGATAGTACTAAAAGGAGCACAGTCAAAGATGAAAAGTGAAATGCTAAAAGGCAATATTATGAGAAGTGAAATGCTAGCATAAAGAAACACCTTCTCACAGATGAAGCCAATTGTTACAGGATCTCTATGGTTCACACTAGCATATTCTATAGAAATTAAGAAAAGCAAATTTAGCACATTAAGACAACTGTGAACTTCACATGGTAAATCAAGCTTATTGAATCTGAAGAAAGACAAGATCATCCCAAATGATCAAATCTTTTGCAGGGTTGACCATGACACATAATCAGCGATCTTATCTTTAAATTAGCTTCAACTTCCAGACAGCGCCCTAATTCCAAAAACACAGTAATTTTCTGAGGTAATTTAAACTGATAACACGAGTTCAAGCAAACGAAGATAACATAGCAAACCCAGCAACAAAGCATGACGTGGAAAACCTTGTATCAAAACAACAAGTTCTGATTGGGATAATATTCACTTCCCATTAACTAAATAAGTATGACTTAGGTGGATTTCCTTCGCAGTTCACATGAACGTGATACTGCTCCACTTCCTTTTAAATTCAAAACTTCATCTACACCAAACAAGTCACTCCTTGAGTTAATAATATCTCTCGATAAGAGTTAGAACAGAGTCACATATGTTAGTGGATACTTCTTCTGGATCAAAGTATCCTCTAGGATTCTGATGCTATCTACAAACATGATGCCCTTCGGAAAAAGCTGTTGAGATTTCTTCAGTACTAGTAGTTTATTACAGATTTACAGTACATCAGATATAGAAGCCTTAGCTAAGGAACATTTCAACTGGAGAAGAAGTTTTATGGCTTCAAATTTAGAAACAGTCGTGGTGCAATGAGCCACAATGACTAAGCAAGAGTGACACAATAGCCCCCCTCTAGTGGGTCCTTAAATAGCTTATAAAGACTAAGAGATAGGTAATGAATCTACTACCTATTGTCAGCTGTAGTCAGGGTAGATATGAAAGCTAATTTCTTAGTCATTACGTAATGCATCAATAGAAAAAAAGCAATACACACTCAGGATAGAAGATGGACTACAATCTTCGCCGTATCAGCCTATCACATCTCTGATATAGAGACAGCACAGCTGGAAAGATATATGTTATTTAATTAATTCTCATGCTTAGATGTGGTTTTATGCCACTGAACACGTTGATAACCATGTAAATGATCTGTAGGAACTTCTATTCCTCAAGGTTCTCATAGAGGACCCACAGGAGAAACGTATTTCAGCCACGGAGCTATTGAGACAGTGGCTTTATAAAAATGAGTGTTTAGTATCACTATTGAGAAACAGTGAGCATTGTCTCCCATTTCTTTCTTGAAAGATGTTGTATTCTTTTATTTTTAATGGACTACCTCTCATACAGCAATTCAACCGCAGCCAAGGCAATAGAGAGCTCTTTCCTTCACCATTCAATAATTGTTTCAATAGGGAATCCTTCTGTACCATTCCATAATGTTTGCACATGGCACAGCACGTCGTCATCCGTGCAAAACTTGACTTCATGGGAATGATGCATATGTTGGCAACAAGTCAAACCCCTCCACAGTCCACACTAATATTAAGCTAATTGAATAACATCTCACAACAGAACAAAAAAAAGAGTAAGATAATCGCTCAGGAAGGGGCCAGCTAGTCACTTATTCATTCGAAATTGTATTGGGTAGAGGTGATTAGGCAAGATATGACGCTACTTCAGCTCACTGGGGACATAATCCAGGATAGAAGGGTGTGGAGGTCGAAGATTAGGGTAGTTGGCTAGTAGGTAGTCGAGAGTTCCCCGTTCTTTTTTAGAAGTATTAGTAGCTCCCTTGTTTTTTTCGTCCGTTCTGTGTATCGTATGTACCATTCTGTTACTATTTGATGCTATTTTCTGTTACTGTTTGATGGTATTTTCTGTTACTGGTTTCGTTGTTGTTGTTATTGTTATTGTTGTTACTATAATTGTCTTTCTCCACTTTTCCTTATCGTCCTTTGTCCCCCTATTCTTTCTTTCTTCTTTCTCTTTCTTCTTCGTCTTCTTCCTCTCTCTCTTCACATTTTCTGGAGCCGAGGGTCTATTGGAAACAGCCTCTCTACCTCGCCAGGTTGGGGTAAAGTCTGTCTGCGTATACACTACCTTCCCCAGACCCCACTTATGGGATTATATTGGATATGTTGTTGTTGTTGTCCTACTTTTAGGTTTTTCTATGTTGCACTCAAGAAGATTATCAAGAAAAAATCTTGGCTTCCAAAACCTGTTCTAATCGCAGCACTATAAAAATTAGAACCAACAACAAACTCCCAGCCTCATACAGTACCCAATTTTCTCCTTTTCATAAAATCCTGATTCAAAAAAACAAACCAGAAACCTGCAAGCATTACAACAACTCTCTAGCAACAAACTAACTCCCAAGCCCTCTCCCCCCAAAGAAAAGGAAGGGAAAAATACACACCAACAAGATACATGCTTATCAACAACAACTAATTACAAAAAAAAAGATCTCTAAGAAAATATCTCAATTTTAATGAAACTTAAATGTATATTAAGGCAATTCCAAAATACCCAATTCTCTATTTTTCTCAAAAATCAATTAGAAGAAAAGAATATAAAGAACAACATCCCAACTTTACTCAACTAAAAAATAGATTCAAGGCAATTCCCAAATACCTAATTCTCTACTTTTCTCAGTAGTCACCCGAAATAAACAAAAGCCAATAAACCCGAAAAGCATAGCAGCTCTCGACAACCCAAAGAAACAAACACATACAGAGAGACACATATTTAAAAAGAATTACCGGTTTTATGACCAACAATTAATTAAGAAGCTGAGTAAATAAGAAATGTTTAAATAAAGGGGGGTGCTTACAGATTGACGAGGAGTTTAACGGGAGGATTAAGGTCAGAGAAGACGCGTTGAGCTTCATCTGACTGCTCTATGACGGCCTGAATATCAGTGACTTCAGTGACGGATTCCAGAACCTTCTTGTGTTGGTTCCTGTAGAACCGTCCCTTCTCTTTCGACTGTTGAATCATTTGGTTATGGTGCCTCACCAGTGCCCTCCCTAACGTGCTTTTCTCTCCTTTCCCCATTACTTGCTTCTCCTTTCCCCTTTCTCTTTAATAAAATTATCAGGGAAAAAAAAAAAGATTGATGAGCGAAACCCTAATACTGCTTTTCGCTGGAGGCTGTGGGAGAAATTGGCGGTGGTACTGTAGAGGGGGCGGCTGAGAGGAGTTGTAGAGCGGGGAGGAGGAAGGAGTTCCTAAAAGGGACTTCTTAGTTCTTATTCCCCTTTTTTCTATTTTTTTAAATTTTTAATAATAAAATGCATTTTGACCCTATCACTCCATTTTTTGCATTTTACAGCTTGTTTGGATGGTTGTTACCATCATTGCATAATGTATGGTATAGCATTGTATTGTATTATATTGTAGAATATTGTTTCATAAATATAATATTTGGATAGATTGTATCGTTTGTTCTTGTTTCATGATGTCATGCACCAACAATATGACGAATAAACTTGCAATATTATGAAGAAAAATTATGATACGGGGTAAATTTATTATATAAAAAGGTAGGGTGAATGATAAAATAAAATTATTTAATAATAATAAAGGGCGAGATGAGAGAAAAAGATAAGATAACGATGCAACCACACCAAATCGATCGTTACATTAAGTAGCACATTTCGTCGTTAGGTAACGACGGAATTAACGATACGATACAATAAAATTTAAGTAACAACCAAAACAAACATCGTATTTAAAGAAACAATACGATACGATATGTAACAACGATCCAAACAAGCTGCTATTGTTTTCCATCCATTTTTTGGACTTTATAATTTAGTTAAATTATGAGCTTTTAACATATTTACCGATCAGTCAAAAATAATTATAGTAAACATATATATTTTGAAATATATATAAATAAATATATTTATCGACTATTATTACTACTTAATTAATAAGAGTGAATAGCAAGCACCTCAAAGTCAACATGTGTGCTTCTTGAAATTAAAAGCCAATTTGAGGGTACTTCTGTCATTTCATAGATATCCAGTCCATCACTAGCTCTCTATATATAGCTTAACACGTGGGGTTTAGCTTAACCTAATTTTAACGCGTGGCAGCGACCGCTGGTTTTTCATCTCAATCTAACACTTTTTGGGAGAATTAACACCCTCTGTCTCCAAACGCCATCCAAAACATTTGCTTTCTATCTCCTTTTGATCTTAAATTTGGATTGTGTTTTCTTCCATCGATCCTATTTTATGGTGGGTATCACTTCTAGCATCTCTTTGATTCATATTTATATGTATTTCTATTGAGGAATATCAATATTTTTGTTGTTTAGGCGTTTGACAAAATTCTTCAATGTTATAAAAAGTTAAAATAGCAATGCTAATACTTCAAAAAGAATATAAACGATGTCTTTGTCCCTTCTCTTTTCTGCTTGTTTCAATTTTGGTTTTGGTTTCTGTTGGATTAAGCCAGTGTTTATCTCTAGGATTGCAAATGCTTTATCATGTAATTGGTGTCTCATTTTTCTTGTGAATGAATTATAAAGAAGGCATCCAGAATGTATTTTGCACTTTCTGTGAAGATAAGAAAGCTCTCTTTTTTTCCCTTTTTCTGTTTTGTATTTTTTCATTAGTACCTTAGTTGTTTGCCTAGAGCAATTTAGCAACTTTAGGAGAAGATTATAAACTGATTGTTCATACTAACAAATATTTTAACAAAAGATAAAGATTCTCTCATCAAATGCTGCAAGAGAGAATACCTTTATTAAACTGATGTTTATTGGATGAGATAGCTACAAATAACCTTGAATCAAATACATCAATAACTAGCTCCAAAGAGCACAAACAACCAGATATATAAGCACTGTAGAATTTACCAGTGTCTTCTGCAGAAGTTTTGGACAATAGAATAGCGTTATTTTTCCATATAACAGCTAAATCATCAGATGTGAGTAGGCTTCACATTTCATTAATTCTCATACCATTTGATGAAAATTTCTCGTATTCATAAACTAACAATCATAGTAGCTAATTGAAGATTTATAATCTTTAATGTGGAGCGCAAATTTTTTTAGAACTTTGGTTGGGACTGGGCAAAAGACCAAGCTGACCTTACTAGTATTTTTAGGGGCAGTTCGATTTTTCTTAGATTATTATACTAGCACCCTATTTTTTTGCTCCGCATAAACGTCCAAAACTAGAAGCTTTTTTTGAAAGAAAATGTAGTAGGATTGTACTAGACAATAATAGCGCAATTAGCACCAGAGTGGTCACAATTCAATTTGATTTGATTTATGAATAAAAATTAAATTTCTTATTTCAATTTGCTGAATATACAAATCAAAATATAAAAAACTAGTTTCATTTCGCTCATCATCCTCATTTTTTCTTATTGGTTGTTTTATGAATACAAGATTTAGGGTGTAAATGTCGAATATAATTTAAACAAATAATAATTTACTATTAAGCCGAAATCGCAACCCTCTCATCATAACCTAGTGGTATTATAGTGTAGCCTCATGCTATATGTGGCAAGAACGTTATTCCATGTATGAAGATACAAGTATAATAGTTCTTTTCTTGAAAAGAAAAAAAAATTACTATCTTCAGGAAGTTTGATAAAGGTTTGTGCGGGGACTGTACGGTCTCGGGTGAGAACCTCACGACACAACATAGGCTTCTAGTCATATTCTTGAAGATTATGAGGAAGCAAAAAAAGAGGGTTATGTTTTGTCTACCTAGGACTAAGTGGAAGCTTTGACAAAAGATATAGCATAGAAGTTGGGAGATAGGTTTCTCATAATGAGAGCATGGAGGAGTAGTGGGGACGGGAGTAGTATGTGTACCGTGACTGCGAATTGCATTAGAGAGGCTGCTAGAGAGGCATTGAAGGTCTCGAAAAGCTCATCTGGTGGCCTCAGGCTGCTAGAGAGGCATTGAAGGTCTCGAAAAGCTCATCTGGTGGCCGTAAAGGGGGTTGGTGGTGGAGTACTGAGGTTCAAGGTAAAGTGGAGGCTAAGAAAGCGGCATATCTAAAGCTTTTGGAGAGCGTGGATGAGGAAGAGAAGAGAATGAATAGGGAGTGATATAAGATGGCTAAGAAGGAAGCAAAGTTAGCAGTTACTACGGCCAAGACTGCTACGTTTGAACGCTTGTATGAAGAACTTCGAGATAGAGGAAGGGATAAGAAGTTGAACACGCTAGCCAAGGTGCGAGAAAGGAAGGCCCGTGACCTGGACCAAGTGAAGTGCAGCAAGGACGAGGACGACAAAGTTTTGTTGGATGAGATACTTATTCGACGTAGATGACAAACTTACTTCCATAAACTCTTGAACGAAGAGGGGATAGGAACTTTGAGCTAGGCGACTTAGAATACTCTGAGTGTCGTCGGGATTTAAGGTATTGTAAGCATATAAGAGTTGAGGAGGTTGAGAGGGCTATGCGTAAGATGAACAGGGGGAGAGACACTGGCCCTGACGAGATCCTGGTGGAATTTTGGAAGAGCATGGGTAGGGCAGGCTTGGAGTGGTTCACTGGGTTATTTAATGTTATTTTTAAGACAAAGAAGATGCCTGAAGAATAGAGATGGAGTATGATGATCCCGCTGTATCAGAACAACGGTGACATCCAAAGTTGCAACAACTACCGAGGCATCAAGTTACTAAGCCATAATATGAAAGTCTGGGAGAGGGTGGTGAAGCTGAGGTTGAGGAGGATTGTGAATATTTCTGAAAACCAGCTTGGATTTATGCCAGGACATTCGACTACAGAAGCTATTCATCTTGTTAGGAGGTTGATAGAGCAGTATAGGAAGAGGAATAGGGATATAAATATGGTGTTCATCCACTTAGAGAAGGCTTACGATAAGGTAGCAAGGGAGGTTCCGAGGAGATGATTGGAGGTTAGAGGTGTTCGTGTTACTTACATTAGGGTTATTAAGGACATGTATGATGGTGATAAGACTCGAGTGAGAACTGCGGGAGGAGACTCATAATACTTCACGATTATGATGGGGTTGCATCAGGGGTCAATCCTCAGTCCATTTCTATTTGCTTTGGCGATCGATGCGCTGGCGCGCCATATACAATGAGAGGTGTCGTGGTTCATGTTATTTGCAGATGATATTCTTCTGATTGACAAGACACGAGGCGGTGTTAACGAGAGGTTAGAGATTTGGAGGCACACTCTAGATTCTAAAGGTTTCAAGTTGAGCATGACTAAGACAGAATAATTGAAGTGCAAGTTTAGTGGGATTGAGATTGTGGACGAAAAAGTGAGGCTTGACTCTCAAGTTATCCCTAATAGAGAGATTTTTAAATACATTGGGTTAGTTATATAAAGGAATGGAGAGATTGACGAGGATGTTACACATCGTATGGGGTGGGGTGGATAAGATGAAGGCTCGCTTCAGGTGTTTTGTGTGATAAGAATATGCGACCTAAACTTAAAGGTAAATTGTATAGAGCGGTGGTCAGATCGACTTTATTATATGGGCCAGAGTGTTGGCCAGTCAAGAACTCCTATGTCCAAAAGATGAAGGCGGCTAAAATGAGGATGTTGAGATGGATGTGCGGGGCATACTAGGCTAGATAGAATTAGAAATGAAGTTATTTTAAACAAGGTGGGTGTGACCGTTGTGGAGGAAAAGAAGCGGGATGTGAGACTTAGATGGTTCGAGCATGTGAAGAGGAGAGATGCAGATGCACCGGTGAGGAGGTGTGAGAGGTTGGCCCTACAAGGCATAAGGAGAGGTAGAGGTATTATGTTGATACCCAATTTTTTCCCGTATTTTTTTTACATGAAAAATACTTTCAAAATAGTATATGTATGCATATATAAGTATGTCTAAATGTTTTATTATTTTTCCTAATTTTTAAAGGATTTTTAAATAAATTTATTCCCCTATTTTATCAATAAAAATCAATAATTATTCCCCAAATTATCATTTATTGTGATTCATTTACTGTATCTCATACTTATACCAAAATATAGCTAATGTAATTTTTTCACATTTTTTACAAATTTATATAGTATTTTAAAACTAATTTGCATATATTTGCAATATTAGCCTATTTTAAGAATTAATTGCGTTTATAATTACAAATTTAATTCCACTATTTTTAGTTCAATGTTTTATACATTTTTAATTAATTTAGTACCTTTAATTTGTTAATAGAAAGTATTTTGCTATTTTTTATAAAATAAATAAAGGAAAGTGGCTATTTAAATGCTAGCCTATGTTTATTTCGATTCTAGCCAGATTTGGCACTCTTAGTTAAACCCAATTCCTCAACCCAATTACATTTCAAACCCACCCCTGACCCAACTAAAACCTACCCGACCCAGACCCCCTCTTATCCTGGCCGTTGATCTCTGAGATCAACGACCTTTATTCGTTCTTACCTTTTTTTTAAATCCAAACGACTACCCTAATATCCTCACTTCTCATCTATCAGCCGCCTCTAAACACTCTACTCTCTCAAACTCTATCGAATATTCTCAATACCCTAATCGTCTTCTACCACTTCCGCCCTGGAAGCCGCCAGAATCTATGGCTTCCAAGGCTATGAGGGTCCTATACTCACCTCCTATTGCTTCTATATGCCCGATTTCTGAAGATTCAAGGTCTGACCTTGAAGGTTTGAACCCAGACCTCTATCGATTCAAGGTTCTCTTGTCATATTCGGCCTTACTCCGGCATACCATGGTTGCTTGAGCCTGGTTCTAACCTCTCCGACTCAAATCGATGACCTCTCAAAGCCTTTCTCATTTCTAGGGTTCTTCTGAAACCCTAATCCTTCAAGAGATTCTCCGATTTCTTTATATCTGTGGTTTATCTATGCTTTCCCTGAGTTTTCAAATGATTTCCCTAACTTTTCTTTCAAAAATTACTTTCAGAACCCTTCTTTTCCGATCTAGGGTTTTCTGAAAATGTTTAAGTGTTTTATGTTTTTCTTTGTTATTCGTATGTTTGACTCTGCTGTGTTCTTATATCATCTCTTGTATGTTTCTCTTACTGTGTTTCCTATACTATGGTCTCATAGACTTCTCTACTGTATTTTTTACCATGTTCTTATATGTTTATCTTACTATGTTTTCCTATATGCTTTTCTGCTATACTTTTCCGGTGTTCTTGTGTTCTTCTACTATATTTTCCTACTAAGTTCTTAAGTTTCTTTGTTTGCCTTCTACTAAACCTTGTTTAAGTTTCTTCTAGAAAACCTCTTAAGCATGCTTCTTCTACTGTTCTTATCAGTATTTGCCATCACATTCTTTGAATCCTTCTTCTGTGATTGCATGTTACTTTCCTATCATGTTTTCTCACGAGCTTTGTTGCTGAAGAAACATGTTCTTTTCTGAAACTTCTAAACATGATTTCGATTTAATTGCCTTCCCTCTCATCTTTGCTTTATTGTTTACTCGAACTAGGGTTTTATTTCAAAACCCCTAATTCTTTCAGAATGAAAAATAAAATAAGTTAAAAAAAGAAAAAGAAAAAGAAAAAAGCAAAGAGACATTCTGTACGCTTTTTCTTCTTCCACCCCCACCCCCACCCCTACCCC
>MU739262.1:210342-227552 GCA_026770625.1 Nicotiana glauca
GTTATTTATTTTATGTACTTTTAATTTTGCAAACAGCAGTCGTCAGTACACCTAGAAGAACCAGGTCCTTCCAGAAGCAGTTTAAGCAAAAATTGGGTACCACACAAATCACCCCCCCTCTTGTGTGGTATTGGCGTTTAGAACATCAGGCTCAAAATGGTCATTGCCATGAACATCCAATAGTTGCTAGTAATTGGGGATTCAGACCTACTCATACATCAGGTACGAGGAGAATGGGCGACCAAGAATTCCAAGATACTCCCTTATATGCACCATGTACAGGAGTTGAGAAAGAGGTTCACAAAGACAGAGTTCCAGCATGTTCCCAGAGTCCAGAATAAGTTTGCCGATGCATTGGCTACCCTATTGTCCGTGATGCAGCATCCAGATACAAACTTCATTGATCCTATTCTTGTGAAGATCCATGATCAGCCAGCTTACTGTGCCCATGTCGAAGAAGAAGCAGATGTAAAACCTTGGTTTCATGACATCAAGGGATATTTGGCAAAAGGAGAATACCCAGAACTTGCAAACACCACTCAGAAGCGCACATTTTGAAGATAGTCCAACAATTTCTTTCATAGCGGAGGAATCCTGTATAGGAGGACTCCGGATTTAGGATTACTAAGGTGTGTCGACGCAAAGGAAGCATCTAAACTGCTAGAGGAAATTCATGCCGGGACTTGTGGTCCACATATGAACGATTTTATCCTAGCAAAGAAGATCCTCCGAGTTGGTTACTTCTGGATGACTATGGAAACAGACTACATCCAGTTTGTCCGGAAATGCCACCATTGCCAGATACATGCAGACATGATAAAGGTACTTCCAAATGAGCTTAATGCCACAAGCTCACCATTGCCG
Organism: Nicotiana glauca; assembly: GCA_026770625.1. Taxonomy (NCBI): domain Eukaryota; kingdom Viridiplantae; phylum Streptophyta; class Magnoliopsida; order Solanales; family Solanaceae; genus Nicotiana; species Nicotiana glauca. Next base: position 211,207 of record MU739262.1, read on the forward strand.
TTCGCCGCCTGGGAAATGGATGTTATTGGACCGATCGAGTCGGCCGCTTCCAACGGGCACCAGTTCATCCTAGTGTCAATCGACTATTTAACCAAATGGGTTAAAGCAGCATCTTACAAAGCAGTGACTAAGAAAGTCGTGGCAAACTTTGTCCGCGACCGTATTGCTTGTTGGTTCGGGATCCCAGAGTCAATCATTACTGACAACGGTTACAACCTAAACAGTGACCTGATGAAGGCCATGTGTGAGACCTTCAAGATCAGACACAAGAATTCCACAGCCTATAGACCTCAGATGTACGGAGCCGTAGAAGCCACCAACAAAAACATCAAGAAGATACTAAGGAAAATGATAGAGAAGCATAGGCAATGGCACGAAAAACTATCATTCGATCTATTGGGGTATCACACCACAGTCCGAACATTAACTGGGGCAACTCCCTACATGCTAGTTTATGGTACAGAGGCAGTCGTCCCCGCTGAAGTAGAAATTCCTTCTTTAAAGATCATACAAAAAGCTGGGCTTGACGACGGAAAATGGGTGAAAAGTCGTTACGAGCAGCTAGCTCTTATAGATGGAAAGAGAATGAACGTAGTTTGCCACGGTCAGCTTTATCAGAACAGAATATCCAGAGCCTTCAACGAGAAAGTCAAACCAAGACGTTTCACACCAGGGCAATTGGTATTAAAGAAAATTTTCCCGCATCAAGATGAAGCCAAAGGGAAATTCTCTCCCAATTGGCAGGGTCTGTACATGGTTCATCGGGTTCTGACAGGAGGAGCCCTTATACTCACGAAAATGGACAGAGAAGTTTGGCCAAAACCAATTAATTCAGATGCAGTCAAGCATTACTATGTGTAATTTTCATGCTTTTCCTATATGATGTAATTTGAACTACGTCTAATATGATTCCCGTTTAATAGGGGATACGTAGGCATCCTTATGGGTTCGGTCACAATTCAATAAAATTTTCATTTTCCCCCCAATTAGAAACTGGGGCAGAATTTTGAGGAGGACCCTTAAAATTCCAAAGTAATTTCAACCAGTCATCGCAAGCAGCCGTCAGAAGCATCAGCCTAGTAAACTGGGGCAGAATTTTGAGGAGGACCCTCAAAATTCTGAAGCGAGAGAGGTTGCAATGTTCTGAACCACGTCACAGTCGTCAGTTAATTTAAAAGCTATTATATGTATTTATATCATATTTTTTTTACAATCTCACGCATGTCTGTTATCAAAATTGCTCTGTCTAGCAACACTACCTGAATGATACATACAGTATCACTAAAATAGAGCCGATCAGGTCAAGTAAAGCCAGCGGGGGCACGAACTAACCTTTCCCCTTTTACAAAACTCACGATTTTTCTTTGGATGCAGGCACCCAGGTCGCAAATTCATCAAATATATTACACACTCATACTGTTCAAGGATACAACCCTCAGAACCGTCATACTCATTCACAGTTGCTATCCGCATACAATATCCCCAGCAGCCACAATATCACAATCAGCTATCAGCTATCAGCTAATAAATCTTATTATTATTCGCCTTTTATCTCTTGCATAAGGCTACCATTCTGCCTTTCGAGACTAAGCACTGTCTCCATCTGCATTTTCTGCATTGCATAAGGCTACCATTCTTCCTTTCGAGACTAAGCACTGTCTCCATCTGCATTTTCTGCATTGCATAAGGCTACCATTCTACCTTTCGAGACTAAGCACTGTCTCCATCTGCACATCTTACATGTCTGAAAGATCGCCACCTTGTTCATGACTTGTATGGCTGAAATATCGTCACCTTTATTTACATCTTGCATGACTGAAAGATCACCACCTTTATTTACACCTGCATAGGCTGAAATATCGCCACCCTTATTTACACCTGTATCGGCTGAAAAATCGCCACTTTATTTACATCTTGCATGGCTGAAATATTGCTGCTTTACTTACATCTTGCATAGTTGAAATATCTCCACGTTATGCATTTCATGGGCTGAAATATCGCCATTTATTGCATTTCATGGGCTGGAAGATCGCTAATTTGTCCAAAGGAATCATTATTCAGAGGTGCCATTTTCATAGCCCGAGAACGCCATGCCATGGCTTGAGGACTCCTTTTAATCTCTTGCATATCATTATTCAAAGGCGTCATGGTTCGGAGGCATCATTCTCATAACCCGAGAGCATCATTTCATGGCCTGCAAATACTTTATTATATGCTTCATGTCCCAAGACATCATGGTCTAAGGACGTCATCCTAATCGTCCGAAGATAGCATTCATGGTCCAACGGGAACTTGCATCATATTTAAATTTATACACAATATACGCTTGTATTATTTATTTGCAGGTAAACGGCGAGCAACGACCATCTCAGTGGGAGCGGTTCCACTCCAGTTCCCCCAGCCCTACTAAACCTTGACCATTCATCCCAAGTTGAATATTGCGCCTGTTCTTGAAAAACCTCCATCGGTATACTTCGCCGACGGATCCTGAACTACATATGGCTTAACTCCTGTAAGACCAGGGATATGTAGGCAGCTCAAGAACCAAAGCACGACCAAAAAAATTCTTCAAACCATTCTGTTCGGTCAAATTGGTTATCATATCTTTACCCAACAACTCTTTCATCATTCTCGGATAAAGAGGGGCAGCTGTTGATACCCAATTTTTCCCCGTATTTTTTTTACATGCAAAATAATTTCGAAATAGCATATGTATGCATATATATAAGTATGTCTAAATGTTTTATTATTTTTTCTAATTTTTAAAGGATTTTTAAATTAATTTATTTGCCCTATTTTATCAATAAAAATCAATAATTATTCCCCAAACTATCATTTCTTATGATTTATTTATTTTATTCTCATACTTATACCAAAATATAGGTAAGGTAATTTTTGCACATTTTTTACAAATTTATTTAGTATTTTAAGACTAATTTGCATATAATTATAATATTAGCCTATTTTAAGAATTAATTGCGTTTATAATTATAAATTTGATTCCATTATTTTTAATTCAATGTTTATACATTATTAATTAATTTAGTACCTTTAATTTGTTATAGAAAGTATTTTGCTATTTTTTATAAAATAAATAAGGGAAAGTGGCTATTCAAATGATAGCCTATGTTTATTTCGATTCTAACCAGATTTGGCACTCTTAATTAAACCCAATTCCTCAACCCAATTACAATTCAAACCTGCCCCTGATCCAATTAAAACCTACCCGACCGACCGACCCAGACCCCCTCTTATCCTGACCGTTGATCTTTGAGATCAACGACCCTATTCGTTCTAGCCTTTTTTAATCCAAACGACCACCCTAATCTTCTAACTTCTAATCTATCAGCTGCCTCTAAACACTCCACTCTCTCAAACTCTCTCAAATATTCTCAAAACCCTAATCGTCTTCTACCACCTCTGCCCTGGAAGTCGCCGGAATCTATGGCTTCCAAGGCTATGAGGGTCATATACTCACCTCATATTGATCCTATATGCCTGATTTCTAAAGATTCAAGGCTCGAACATGAAGGTTCGAACCCAGACCTCTATCGATTCAAGGTTCTCTGGTCATCTCCGGCCTTGCTCCGGCGTACCATGGTTGCTTGAGCCTAGTTCTAACCTCTCCGACTCAGATCGATGACCTTGCAAAGCCTTTCTCATTTCTAGGGTTCTTTTGAAACCCTAATCCTTCGAGGTTTTCTCCGATTTCTTTATATTTATGGTGTATCTATGCTTTCCCTGAGTTTTCAAACGATTTCCCTAACTTTTCTTTCAAAAATTACTTTCAGAACCCTTCTTTTCCGGTCTTGGGTTTTCTGAAAATGTTTAAGTGTTTTATGATTTTCTTTGTTATTCGTATGTTTGCCTCTACTGTGTTCTTGTATCATCTCTTGTATGCTTCTCTTATTGTGTTTTCCTATACTATGTTCTCGTAGACTACTCTACTGTATTTTTTACCATATTCTTATATGTTTATCTTACTATGTTTTCCTATATGCTTTTATGCAATACTTTTTTAGTGTTCTTGTGTTCTTCTACTGTATTATCCTACTAAGTTTTTAAGTTTCTTTGTTTGCCTTCTACTGAGCCTTGTTTAAGTTTCTTCTAGAAAACCTCTTATGCATGCTTCTTCTACTGTTCTTATCAGTATTTGCCATCATGTTCTTTGAATCCTTCTACTGTGATTGCATGTTACTTTACTATCATGTTTTCTCATGAGTTCTGTTGTTGAAGAAGCATGTTCTTTTCTGAAACTTCTTAATGTGATTTTGATTCAATTGCTTGCCCTCTCATCTTTGCTTTATGGTTTGCTCGAACTAGGGGTTTTATTTCGAAACCCCTAATTCTTTCAGATTGACCTTGAGTCTCTGAACTGAGGTTGGACTTCCTTATTTTCATATGATTCTGACCTTTTGCTGAAACTCTCCTACACTAGAGTTTCTACTGATTTTATAGTAGCGTGACACGTTTCTTTTATGCTTAATGTGTCTGTATGCTATTTATATGTGATGAATCTTTCTTTAAAAAGGCTTTCAACTTGTGACTAATTCAAAATCCCTTCTTAATATGTCTGATTGATTCCCCTTCCAATGTTTGCTGATTTCCCTTAAGTTAAAACCTTTTCCATCTTTCTGACCCGGTTAACTTATACAAAATCTCAGACCCTTTGATTTACTAGTTGTTAATTGATCTTCTTACCTTATTTGCACAAACCGTGTATTGTCAAAACCCTGTCCTTAAATAACTTTTATGTACTCACTCCTAATTGCCTACTTTGCATAAAGTTTTTGATTAATTTCTTTCCTTAATTGGTTTATACCCGTTTGAATCTGAATCCTTAATTAAAGGGAGTCTTGTGTAATTGATTGACAATCAGTTCTTCAACTATTTTCTTACCTTATTTCCTCATGACTTTCATACTATAAATACACAACCCTTTTTCACAAACACACATGATTAACAATCCTACACTACACTTTGCAATTCTGAACCTCTTCTGCACTCATACTTACATATAATAGTATTCTTGTTTCTTGTCTGCATTGTGGCTTTTACAAGACTACTGCTTTCTCTTTATTTGTATCTTTGAAACTGGTATGTCCTAATTTAAGTTTATGCATCATCACAATGTGTTTAATTACAACTTTCTCTATCCCTACCTACTTTACTACTTGTGCAAAGTTAAATATTTAAACTATCATATTGATTCCTTTCTATTTGTTTCTGCTATGAACAGTTGCTCCCTATCCCCCTTATGTGATGTGAGTTACAGTTTAAAACATGGCAAATATACAAGTTATTGTCTATGGATTGAACTTGATCCTTAAAGGAACCTAACCTCCAAACAATGTGTTTTAAACAGGCTTAGGGGTGTGCCAACATCTCCCATTGTTGGTTATACCCATCAGCCTGCCCTTTGCCTTTTAATACTCCCCACTCCCTATACCCCTATATGTGAATTTTTTCCCTTTCCCTTTCCCCTTTTCAGAACTATGCACTTGCACTTTCTCTTAGCTTCTAAGTTCTGCCCCCCCTTTCTATGAGCCTTGCCTTGGAACTTTGAGTTCCCTCTGAACTTGGACACTTGAGGGCAGGCCTTTCTACACAGCACTATGTCTAATTTGTAATGCATTTGGGTATGAGCACTGTCCGAAGTTCATATGAGGCTCTTAGGGAACTCTGACACATCCAAATGAGAGAAAGGCTTTGGATCATGATCTATTGGAGTTGGTTCATCTCATATTTCAGACATGGAGTTTGAATTATGCTCTCCTTGGTTGTACTTTTAATTTCTGATGTATTTTTCTTTTCTTATTTCATTCTGCGCTGTAATAACTTGTAATAAACTCTTGGGGATGACTAGTGAAAAAGGGAGGGTAACCATGTATGTAAAATGAGGGTAGATAACATGTCTCTAGGAATTTCTGCATTTTTTTCATATAGATACCATGTCTATAGGATTTCTAATTTCAGCATGTTCTCATATAAGTACCATGTCCATAGGATTTCTAATTTCAGCATGTTCTCATATAGATACCGTGTCTATAGGATTTCTAATTTTAGCATGTTCTCATATAGATGCCATGTCTATAGGATTTCTAATTTCAGCATGTTCACCTATAGATGCCATGTTTATAGGATTTCTGCATGTAGAAAATATGCCTATAGATTCTTGCATATCCATTCCTCATTAGGCAAACTTGTTTATAGGTCTGAATATACCAAAATGCAATCAGATGTCACGTTCGTAATAAAATGCAACACCTAGATATCATGTTGTAGGTTTTTTGCATTTTTTTCATATCTATAAAAGTGTTTAAAATCAACAACGCGTACAAAACATGCCTATAGGAACTATCAACCAAGTCTGAAATGTTTCCACTCATTTATGGGTCTAAAACTAATAGTAACGTTTGCAGAACCTGTAGTCTTTGTTAAAGTTTGCTTTTCTTTAATAATCTGGTAACCCCTCTTAATCAATATGTATTCAACCTACTTCATTCTTTTCTGAAATTAGTAGATATCATGCCTATAGGAACTTTTGTCCCACACTTAGGCAAGCCTTAGCGTAAAAGCTATAAATTGCATAAGTCTTTATCAATTACAACCAGCATGCAGGGCTAATTCAGACTTCTTATCTGAAAATATGTGATAAATCAGCTTGCACCAACTTTTAAGTTTTAATTAGACCTTGAATAGTACGTGCAAGACATGCTAAGCTATGTGCTTTCTTTGGTTTAAAGGAGGTATGTCTGAACCTTTTATTTGTTTATATGCTTCCCCAAACTTGCTATATGTGTTTTGTTTGTCGCCTTAGTATTTTTACCTTTTGAAACCACAAATCAGCCTAATATCTCCTCCCTTTAGGATTAATAGTCCCAAATACCTCCGGGATTGATAGGATTGGGGCGGGTAATAGCATGCAATAAGTAAACGAGACTATTCCACGCTTTAATACCCAAATGGGGTGGGAAAGGGTAGATATGGATATGATGACCATGCGATAACACCACGAGTAAGAGTGATTACCGGGTGTTGTGTTGGGTGATCCATATTATTAATAAACCTAGGACCCCTTTCCCTTTGTTCTTTGTTTCTTTTAAATCTTTTAAAAACGTTTCTTCTAAATCAACTCTCTTTAACGCTTTCCGACTTTGTTTATTTCTAACCTTTATGTGAAAAATCCCCTCTTCTTTGAAGTCCTACTTGCCTATGTGTTATTTGTACCTTAAGTCACAATAATAGCTTGGCCGGGAACCACACTAGTGGATCCTGAGGGGTGCCTAATACCTTCCCCTTGGGATAATTTCAAGCCCTTACCCAATCTCTAGTTATCCAAACAAAACCCTTCTTAGTGTCCTAATGCACTTAAATCATTAGGTGGCGATTCTTTAATTCCAAAAGCCCAATTCCCAAAAGGGAACGAGTTGTCGTCCCAAATATCATAAACCCGATTTCGCGAGAAAAAGGGGGCGTGACAAGGTAGAGGTAGGCCGAAGAAATATTGGGGAGAGGCGATTAGACAAGATATGACATTGCTCTAGCTTACTAAGGACATGACCATAGATAGGAAGTTATTGAGGTTAAGAATAAAGGTAAAGGGTTAGGATAGGTCGCACGTCTGTAACAGTAGCTTTAGTACATGAGTCAGGATTAATTATATATTTTCGTATTTCTTGACTTTTGTGTTTACTTGTTGTTGCTTTCGTTCCGGCCTTCTGATTATAATATTCAGTTTTAATTTTGTATCTTTTTATTTTTTTCTTCGGTTTTCTAATTGGTATGCTTGCAGCTACCCTTCTTTTATTTTTTCTAAGCCGAGGGTTTTCCGAAAATAGCCTTTGTGCCTTCTTGTAGGTAGGATTAAGGGTCTGCTTACATACTACCCTTCCCAGACTCCACTTATGGGATTACACTCGATTTATTGTTATTGTTGTACATAAACTAAGGGATGAAAGAAAAATTGATCGAAAATAAAAAAAAGCCAAAATAGTTTATTTTTCCTTTTCTTAGAATATACTATTTAATTCGTAGTGTTGGGAACCATATAGGAGTACTTGACAAGATTAGGTGAATGGACACAACACAATAATTTAAACTAATTAAGATAACACAGAAAATTGTAAAATAAGAACTTACATGTTCTTTCGCACCATATATTACAGTCTAAACATTGTATTGGGTCAAATTCTACCCATTACGTCTCCACGTTGGTAGGAACGACCAACGAATATACGCTAACCGAAGTAAGGGCACGACCTAAGGACGTCGAAGTGAACTGTATCATCGGTCTCGTCGTCTCTCCGAAGGAACGCGACTAATCTATGTATTATTTTATTATTTCAAGGAGGGTCTCCTACTATATAAAAGAGGATCCCAATATTGTAATGGGGGATCTGGGATTTATTGAACAAGCATCAAAATCTCTCTCTTTTTCTCTCTCTCTCTCTCTTGAGTATCCAATCCATTAGAAGCAATAAAGAACACAATACATATCTCTAGGTCTAATTATCTTCGATTACGATTTACCCTTGATTCATTTTGATTGTTTTCACTTATAAGGCATTTAGCATCCTTTAAGTCAAATAATTTGGCGCCGTCTGTGGGGATTTCGGCAATCGAAATCATAGTCCTAGAATATCAAAAGGAAAAACGAACCACACTTCTTCACACCCTACAGAAGCCAACGATGGCAGAAAATGACGCAAGAATGAAAGCAATAACAAGCGTCACAACTAATCTCATAGGCCCTCTCAACGAGGCTAGTAGAGAGAACATCTTGAGTACAACACCTGGTAGTGCGCCAGATGGAGAGTTCTCACCCTCTCCATCTGAAGACCTAACAATCTTGCACGAAAGAGGAGCCTCTACATCTGCAGTCAAAGAAACACCACCCCCGGTGTCAAGAAGCTACTGGAGGAGTGGTTGATGAACAATATAGGTAGCTTGCTTGAAAAGTCACCCCAAAGCAACATTAGAAATCCATCAGCGACAGACATCGCCGCTACCACCAGTGAACCCGATATTGTACGAACAAATAACACCCACATCGGTGTCCAGGCCAACGATGGTGCACTTGCAGCCATCCTTAAGAAGGTGGAAGAAATGGAGAATGAGAACAAGGCACTTCGAGATCAAATGAAAGAGCATCAGGAAAGAGTAGACAAAATTCCCGGTGCTCCTAAGTTATTTCCAAAACGCGACGTAGGGAGATTAGTCGAATAACCGTACAGCGAGGAGGCTGCCCCTCACCCGATCCCGAAAACCTTCAAAATGCCACCCTACTTGAGGATATATGACGGGACTACAGATCCCGAGGATCATCTAATTCACTATGTGACCGCTGTAAAGGGAAACGATTTGTCAAAAGAGCAAGTACCATCTGTGCTCCTAAAAAAGTTCGAAGAAACATTGACAGGAGGGGACCTGACATGGTACTCTCAACTACCAGCTAGGACAATATCAAATTTCGAAGAAATGGCGGATAAGTTCGCCACCGCCCATGCAGGAGCAAAGAAAGCAGAGGCCAGGGTCAATGATATCTTCACTGTCAGGCAACCCGTAGGAGAGGGACTCAGGGACTTCCTGACCAGGTTCAACAGGTTAAGGATGAGCCTACCAAATGTATCAGAAGGCATGTCAGTCGTAGCTTTCCAAAATGGGCTGAACAGAGATGGTTCGAGGGCGACCAGAAAGCTACTAAGCTGACTCATGAAATATCCCCCCACCATACGGGAAGAGATCCATAACGACTACTGTGCCGAAGTATGAGCGGATGAGGACGACCTCAATGGACCAACGGCTAACGACGATACAATCAGAAACAAGAAGGGATCGACGCAACAATGGGCGACGGGAACAACTCCCGCGTTTCAACAAAGAAAGGCATCAGCTCTACATTAGATCCTCCCATCCACCACCTCCAAGGCACACAGAGGCATTGCAACGACATGTCACTCCACTCCGGAATGAAAAAAGGTATGCCCCTTTTATTATCTGCCCATAACTTTTGCGTGTCTCCTTCAGAAATAGTGTACGCACTGGAGAAGCTGGGCACCAAGGTGCAATGGCCGCAGAAAATGAAATCATATCCTACCGCAAGGAGGTCGAACGTCCTATGCGAGTTCCATCAGGAAAGAGGACACAAAACCGAAGACTGCATAGGTCTACGATAAGAGGTAGTCAGGATGTTAAACCAAGGATACCTGAAGGAGCTGCTTAGCGATAAGGGAAAAACCAACTTCGCACGAGGCGAGAACAACCCCAAGTGCCGCCGAAACCACCTTTGCCAGCACACACCATAAACATGATCTTCGGAGGCGACGATGATTCAGCAATCAACCACGTAAAGTTCACCACCACGCACAAATTGAAACGAACAATCGCCCACGAACAGTATGACGACTTCGAAGATAGTATCACCTTCAATAAGTCTAATGCCGACGGTTTATATTTTCCTTATTATGATGCTTTGGTCATAACTTTACGTGTTGCCGATACTGATGTTAAGAGAATCATGGTTCACGACGGAAGTGACGCCTGTATTATCCATCCAAGAGTCCTCGTGCAAATGAGACTTGAAGATAAGATATTACCGTATTGCATAACACTGACAGGTTTTAACAATGCAGTAGAACAGACCTTCGAGGAGATATCATTGCCGGTTTTAGCGGGAGGAGTCACGCTGGAAACCACTTTCCACGTCATGAACTAGGAGACGGCCTACAACGCCATCATAGGACGCCCTTGGATACATGCCATGTGAGCAGTCCCCTCAAGCTTCTACCAAGTGATCAAGTTCCCCACCCCATGTGGAGTATTTAGCATTCGGGGCGAGACGCGCACCGCATAGGAATGCTACCAAATCGCTCAAGACTGTGCCCACACCAAACAATTGAAAGGAGAAAATGCGGAGGCATAGCAATCAGCCACGTCGGGGACTAAGGTCGACCCGACGATGGAAGCCATCAAAGATCCAGACATCGTAGAAGCCTGCAAAGTGACGGTCGAGAATCTCGACCCCGTCTAATTGGACAGCACCGACCACACAAAGAAAGCCTACATCGGACACAGCCTCTGCGACCCAAGTGAGTACCATGAATTTCTAACCAACCACACAGATTTATTTGCCTTTTCTCATTCAGATATGCCGGGAATCCCGAAAGACGTCACCACTCACAAGCTGAACATCGACCCACTATATTCGCCCGTGCGGCAAGTTAGAAGGAATTTCAACACCGCAATCAACGAGGCGGTCAGTGAAGAAATAGATAAGTTACTAGCCAATGGGTCCGTCAGAGAATCAAAGTACCCCCAATAGGTCGCCAATGTCGTCATGGTCAAAAAGAAAAATGGGAAATGGAGAATGTGCGTGGATTTCACCGACTTTAGCAAGTCATGCCCAAAAGATTCGTTCCCATTACCCCACATCGACCAGTTGATCGACGCCACAACAGGACATGAACTACTATGCTTCTTAGATGCCTACTCCGGCTACAACCAGATCATGATGGCCGAGGAGGACCAAGAAAAGACAACTTTTATCACCCACCAAGGGACGTATTGCTACAAGGTGATGCCCTTCGGACTTAAAAATGCAGGGGCAACGTATCAGAGACTGGCTACCAAAATGTTCAAGGAACAACTTGGCAAGACCATGGAGGTCTATATCAACGATATGCTAGTGAAGTTAGCAAAGAAAGAGGACCACATCGACTATCTGAAAGAAGCCTTCGAGATACTAAGACGGTACGGGATGAAGTTGAACCTGGAAAAGTGCGCCTTTGGCGTAGCCTCGGGAAATTTTTTTGGGTTCCTCATATCACAACAAGGTATCGAGGCCAACCCGGACCAGATCAAGGCAATAAACACAATACTGGAGACTTTGAACAGCAAGAAGCAGGTACAAAAGCCGACAGGACGAATAGCTGCCCTATCCAGGTTCATCTCGCGGTCCTCCGATAGGTGCCATAAGTTTTTTAACGTGTTGAGAAAAGATCACGGGCTGCAGTGGAATGAGGAATGCCTCGAGGCCCTGAGAAAATTAAAAGCATACTTATCTTTGCCACCGTTGCTAGTCAAAGCGAACCCTGGCGAATCTTTGCTGGTATATCTGGCGGTGTCCGAAGTTGCTGTCAGCGCAGTCTTGGTCTGCGAAAACAAAGGTACGCAGTCTCCTATTTATTATATCAGCAAAACCCTAGTGGATGCCAAAACACGGTACCCACACCTCAAGAAATTGGCCCTGGCACTGTTCGTAGATTCACGAAAGCTTAGACCCTATTTTTAGTGCCACCCCATAAAAGTAATAACGACCTTCCCCCTGAGAAGCATCCTACACAAGCCTGAACTGTCGGGCAGGCTCACCAGATGGGCCATAGAGCTCAGCGAGCATGACATATCCTATCACCCAAGAAATGCCATCAAGTCATAGGTACTTGCCGACTTTGTCGCCGACTTCAGCACAGAGATATTGCTAGAGGCAGAACTAGAGGCCATTCGTGCCTCCCGTAGTACCAACCTTTGGACCCACGGGCGAAATAGTCAGTCCATACGATGCCCCGAGATGACTAACAATGAGGTCGAGTATGAGGCTGTGATTGCAGGTATAAAGTTAGCCATCAAATACGGGACTCGACGACTCACCCTCCATTGCGATTCCCAACTCGTAGTGAACCAGGTCACTGGGACTTACCAAATCAAGGAGCAGAGACTACAAAAATACCAATTAGAAATCCACAAGTTGATGCCTGAGTTCGACGAATGCCGCTTCGAGCAAATCCCTAGGGCGCAAAATGTCGAAGCAGACATCCTAGCGAAACTGGCCGCAACCACCAAAAATATCAATAGGGAGAATGTAGTCACCCTCCTCCATTCAACCATCGATCACACTGAGGTACTCTCTTTAAATCTGACTTGGGACTGGCGCAACCAGTTTGTGTCCTATCTGCAGAACGGGACATTCCCACTCGACAAAAAAGAAGCCAAGAAGCTCCGCGTACAAGTCGCCCGATATAGCCTGGTAAATCACGATCTCTACAAAAGAACATTTGGCGGACCCCTCGCTAAGTGCCTAGGGCCGCACCAAACGAAGCAAGTGCTCGAAGAGGAGCACGAGGGTCACTGTGGTGCCCATACAGGTAATCGCGCCCTCGTCCGTTGCATCATCCGAGCTGGTTATTACTGGCCCACTATGAATAAAGAGGCAGCAAAGTACGTTTGCAGGTGCGAACAGTGCCAAAAGTATGCCCCCATGATACACCAACCAGGAGAGCCTCTTCACTCAGTAACCTCACCTTGGCCCTTCATCAAGTGGGGGATGGACATAATCGGTCCCCTACCAGCGGGACGAGGAAAGGTACGATTTCTATTAGTTTTAACTGACTATATTTCCAAGTGGGTGGAATCAGGTGCGTACGCCTAGATACGCGAACAGGAAGTCATCGCCTTCATATGGAAAAACATCATATGCCGTTTCGGCATCCCCAAGGAAATCAACTGCGACAATGGCCCCCAATTCAATGGCAAAAAGACAACTGAGTTCTTTGAGAAATGGCATATTAAGGGAATACTCTCCACGCCATATCACCCCACTGCCAACGGCCAAGTAGAATCTTCCAACAAAACAATACTGAACATACTGAAAAAGAAACTCGAAGAAGCTAAAGGGTTGTGGCCCGAACTACTAACGAAAGTGTTGTGGGCGCACCGGGCCACGCCCAAATCCAGCACGGGAGAAACACCATACTCACTGGTCTACGGGACCAACGCGGTCATACCCGTTGAAATCGGAGAACCAAGCCTAAGGTATTCACATACCAGCATAGCAGATAACGACATGAATAGACTTCAAGACCTCGATGAGGCCGAAGAACGAAGGGACATGGCCCACATAAGAATGACGACTCAAAATAACAGGTTGAAAGATATTATAAAAAAATCCAAAATAAGACCACTCAAAGTGGGTGATTACGTTCTCAAAGCCAAAACATTGGCATCAAAAGATCCGAGCGAAGGAAAATTGGGCACCAATTGGGACGGACCATATAAAATCATAGCAGCAGCGAGCAAAGGAGCATTCCAGTTGGAAACAATGGAAGGCAAAACACTCCAAAACAACTGGAACGTCGCCCACCTCAAATACTTCAATTTCTGAAAGGCGTCTCCCGAGTCGTACTCTTTTCCCCTTTCCCGAGTTTTGTCCCAATTAGGTTTTCTCGGGGAGGTTTTTAACGAGGCAGTGGAGGGGGCACCTGGGGGTATCTGAGGACAAGTTTATCATACCAGCCACTCGACATGCTCTCCGGGCCAATATAATAAATGGACTAGCCTAGTGAAATCTCCATTGTGTAAACGGCTAAGGCCACCATCTCCATTGTGTAAACGGCTAAGTGTGATGACCCGCCATGTTATCATGCCACATAGGCGCCATTTGGCATTTATTAATGCCATGTGGAAGCTTACATAAGAAGAAGGCTAGTATTTGTAAGAAGATTCTAGAGAAGTATGGATATTTTCTTAGGAAGAACCTAGATCCTTATGGATTTGCTAGNCTCCTTTAGCAATTATCTTTTGTTCTTTCTTCCATTCTCTTAGCGATCTTGAGTGTAGTAGGGCTGACTTGGCATAGCAAGAACGTGAGCAAGTTGTGCAAGATCGTGAGCAAGTTGTCAAGTGCCGCACGTGTACTTAGTTAAGAACTAAGGACATGACAACGTGGTATCAGAGCGAAGGTTTCAACTAAGGGAATGGCGAACAACGGAGAAATTAACACTGCCAACACCTAAGCCAACTTCATCCAGGATGATGCTGGCAAGAGCGGCCGTAGCAAAAAGAGGAATGCCACCAATAAGAGCCAAGAGGTGACACCTGAGGTTGTGTCAAACGAAGGGCTTACATACCAAGAACCATCTGCCACTGAGGCGAGCGAGGATGAAGTGGAGGTCCTTCCAGAGGACGTCTCGCTCGGTAAAGAGTGGGTGATGAAGATGAACACGGGGATGGACGCCGTGGAGATCTTTGGCCAACGCTTGGGGAAGGTGGAAGGCACTCTTAACGTTCTTGAGGGGCATACTCTTGAAGAGATTGAAAGTATCCGAAATGACTTGGAGGGATGTACACAGACTGAGATGGAACTAAGGCGAACCATTACTACCTTACAGTGCAGACTTATGGAGGCTTTGAGTACTATCGATGCTATGAAGGCAAAGATAGAGTCACTCGAGGAGCATGTCAATGCTGGCATGACTGAGGCAGCCAGTAATGTTGTGGTGACGAGGGAGGCCAAGATCGAGGCTCCCAAACCCCCAGTATTTAAAGGTGTTCGTGATGCACAAGAAATGGAAAACTTCCTTTGGCACTTGGAGAACTACTTCAGGCACGACAAAGTGAGGGACGACGAGGCCAAGATCAACACTGCGGTATTGTACCTCTCNTCAACACTGCGGTATTGTACATCTCAGAGATTGCCATGCTATGGTGGAGAAGGAAGATGGCCGACGTGGATAAAGGTCTATGTACTATTAGCACGTGGGATCAGTTCAAAGTGAAGTTCAAGCGACAGTTCTTTCCAAACAATGTCTTGTACGAGGCAAGGTGCAAGCTTAGGGAATTGAAGCAAATAAGGAGCATACGTAATTATGTCAAGGAGTTCACTACCCTTATGCTTCAAATCCCCAACATGACCAATGATGACTTGTTATTCCACTTCATGGACGGATTGCAAAATTGGGCTAAGCAGGAGTTGCAACGCCGACAAGTCACTGATATAGACCAAGCCATAGTGGAGGCCGAATCATTGATGGATTTCAGGCATGAAAAACACGACAAAGGCAATGGCAATGAGTCAAAGGCTAACAATGTTAAAGGTGGGTGATACCGTGGCAAAGTCAAGGAGATACAACAACAATACTCCAAGACTCAAGATTCCAAAAAGTCGAGTGGTCGTCAGGGCTACGCCAAGAAGAAGGCACAGGCCGAGAAAAAGGGATGCTACATATGCGGAGGGCCGCACGGCTTTAGGAATTGTCCCGACCTCAAGAGCCTCAGTGCCATGGTCCGTGAACGAAAAGAGCAGCCACAAGGAGAGAGTTCGGGAACCGCACAATTGGGTATGATCGGATTATGTGGTGCTGTCACAAAGCAAGATATCCAACCTACCGAGAATGGCAACCAATACGTGGATCTCACTATTAACAACAAGCCCGCTCGTGCAATGGTGGATACTGGAGCAACTCATAATTTCGTGACTGAGACTGCCGCAAAGAGATTAGAATTGAAGATTGCTCCAACCAACTCTCGCGTCAAGACCGTGAATGCCGAGGTACAAAATGCTCGTGGGGTAG
>MU739266.1:0-101851 GCA_026770625.1 Nicotiana glauca
GTGATAACAAAACTATTTTATTTTATAATTTTTTGGGAGTAATTGTCGTGAGAGCAAAAATCACGTGCTCACACTAACTACTTCGTAAATCACCTAGATATCATGTCTAGGTTTAATCACTGTAGCCGCTCAGAAGTTGTATCTAAAATAGCACATTGCATATGAAACTGCCTACATGTTTGAATTCCAAGGTCACATAAAAAGCATGTCTATAGGGCTTAATGACTTTAACTCGTCTCAATTCTGAAACTGTTAAACACCTTATTGGTTTTCCTGCATTTGTTGTCTAAGTGTGGAGGCTAACTCGAGCCTTTATTGCATTTACATGAATTCCAACTTGTTTTGCATGTCGCCTAGTTTTTTCATTTTCGGCAACCTAAGTTAAGTCTAGAACCACCCAAAATAGACGTCCAAATACCTCATGGGCCATAAGCATGGGACAGGTAGTGAATGCATAAGGCATGATTTAAAATCAGCTAGTGCGCTTTCGATAACAACTTAAAGATAGTAATCGGGTAGAAGGAGGTGATAGTCTATCCCGCTGAATAATATTAGTAACTCCCCATCTTGAGGGAGTTACGAAGTATTATTTATGTTGCACGAGATTATCCTTTAGGCTAAACAACTTCTTGTCTTTAAATAAATTAGTTGTGCTTAATAAAACTTCCCAAACTTCTTGCTTTCTTTGTCTTTGTATGTCTGACTAATTCATATAATTCATTTTCGGCCGAGACCCATAGTTGCAAATGTTGAAGAGTGTCTAAGACCTCCTCTTCGAGGTAATTTGAGCCCTTACCCAATCTTTGGTGACATAAACTGGTTAAACCATAATTATTTTCAAATAGGTTCCGTAATGCACCTCAAACCCGTTAGGTGGTGACTCTCTCTTTTAACACCTTCCTTAGAAGAGTTGTCACGTGTCAAAACCCGATTTTGCAAGAAAAAGAGGCGCGATAGCATGGGGACTCTGATGGGGATATTTAGGCTCTTATCATGAAGGAACTTGGTCTATGTGAATTAGTCTTTTCTGATAAGCGTCTCTTTTTGCTGTTACATGAATATCTAGCTCCCATTTCCCTTTTATTGCTAACTGTACACCCTTTTCCCATTTTCATTTATTTGAATTCGCATGCAAATCTCTAATTAATTTGGTCATAACAAGCGCCTTCCTTTAGACATTTCTTTAAGAATTGCTACGTCATGTCTCTCCCCACCCTCACTCCTTTGTCTACTTTATTACAATTTCCACATTGGATGAACTAACTTCTTCCTTGTTTTTCTTTCTTTTTATGTCTTTATGTTTTATTCAATACTACATTTACTATTTTCATCATGCAATGTATTTAACAATGTGTTGTTTTATCTTTGCATAAAGCATTCTCCACGTCATATTCCACTCCTGCGTAATTAATACCATAGCGGCATTTGATGAGTGCTCGTGCTCTTTTTAAATCACCCTTAAATTTGGAAAGGCTTATTTGTGGTAAAACTAATCAGAGGTGTAGTCAACGGTTCCATGTCTTTCCCTCTCAAGTTGTCCGCTTGAAGGTACTAGTCTATAATATTTAGGAAACCCCCACTCTAATATTAACTGTGCATGCATCATGTCTAAACCTAATATGGGTTAGAATGCAGTCTGCGTAATAACTCGCTAAGTCAAGCCTTGTCCAAAGTCCTACCGGGATTTCCATAACCCAAATGGACAAAATCATGATCTGTGAATTATTTGGAGAAAACATGCCAATATGTTGATCATTGATGTGTAAATAGTCAAATCCGGATGGGGAACGGTCTAAATTTATTTGTTTCACAAAAATAAGGCAATAAGTTCCCAGGTTCGGCATGGTTCAAACTATCCCACCTTTGCTGCTGGATTGCTGGGAAAGTCTCCCACTATGTGACAAAATCATGTGAAAAGAGTCAGAAATTTACCCTCCTTATTAGAAATTCAGCCAAACAATGCATTAATTGAGGCCTCCACCATGTTTTGGGATGAGAAGAGAGTCGTCTTCCATTTTGGTGACATAGAAATGACTCCCCTTTTAGAAGAAATAGGAGGCTTTTCTAGGCTCCCATGGGATAGCCCTAGTTTGTTGGTACCAGAAAACTACACTTCTTGAGATTTCTTGAAAATGATGGGTTTTCAGAAAAACGATGAGTTCGTCTGTCTGAAAAAGTCTTATATACCATTCGATCTCCTTTATGAGCGTTATGGGCACAACAAGTCATGTTGCCTTTATCATGATGAGTTTGCCATCATTTCATTGGGTTGGAATCACCGCCAAGTTTTTGTATTGATTATCTACTTTTTGGGGATGCTGGTATTTCTAGTACAGGGAGAAATGATCCACACTCGCCTAGCTATGGTCACTAAGAATTTAATGAAGGGGATTGGGGGGCAAAATTACACTATTGTCCCTATTATTTTGGTTGAGATGTACCGAGCTTTAGACCATTGCAAAAAAGGGTATAGGCATTTTGAGGATTGTAATCTGTTGCTGCAAGTATGGTTGTTGGAACACCTTTAAAGAGGATAATACCGTCAAGAACTTCCGCGATGAACATGGAATGACTACATAGCCTATCACTATCCAAAGAGATTGACTTTTATGCCAAACAGGTTTGCGCAACCAGAATATGCTGTGAGCTGGGTACATTTCTTTAGCAATTTGACTGATGACAAGGTACATTAGATGTTCGAGTTGTTCCCCAGCAGTGAACTCATTATCAGGTAGAGAGATACTCCTCATCTAGTGCTAATCAGGTTGAGGGAATTTATCCTTATGCTCCTATCAGGGTTATAAGGCAAGCTGGGAGAAAGCAAGTTATACCACGAGTTTTCAAAATGGTTTAGTACAAAGCAGACTTTAGGGGAATGCCATTCCATTCAAGTTTGAGGCACATCATATGTGGCATCGGAAGATCATTTAGAACAACATAAAGTGGAAATGGAAGCAATCTACGAGTTGAAAGAAATCGCTACTAAGTCAATAGAGAGGCTGGAATATTTGGAGCAGGGGTTGATGGAGCTTGAGGGAAATATGACGAAAATGATATCGGATTGTCAAAATGCAGAGGGCAACAAAAGAGGGCATCTAGCAAGGGCGCATCTGCTGTTGGACATGCACGACCTGGGGAATCTGATCGACGGAGCAAAGAAGGCTAAGCATGAAGAAGGTCCCTCTGGGACCAAATAGATTAGGAAAGATGTTTACTTGCTTTCTAGACTTGTTTTAGACTTTGGTTGTAATAAGGAAAAATGCCATTAGTGACTCTTTATAATTATTGTTATTTTAGCAGAGATTTGGTTCATTTAACATATTAATGAAATGATGTAGTTATTGGCATAGATTTTCTCCATATCTATATGTCTCTTAGGCCTACCTCAGGTAGAACGAGGTCCCCCAAACTAGGACGCGAATTTATAATATGCAATATGTGTTTAAATACTTCAAATATCCATTCAATACTCCTTACTGACATTTTTACCTTTTGTTTTCTTCTTTTATTCATTTGTTTATTCCTATCTGTTTACTATAAAAATGGTAACAATAATAAGATTTGTAAATGGGATTCTAAAAATATATGATCTATGCCCGAGCTAGTTTGAAAGGGTTGTTAGTGCTAAAATGGGAAGTAAAATGGTAGAGATTGAGTTAGTCAAAGCAGTAATCGAGCCAGTAGGGGGACGTTCCCTTGGTGCAAAGCTAGCTAAGGGGTACCTCAGAGATGGGCCTCGAGCCTATCTCGAGCCCGTCGGGGGTGTATTCAGGAAGGGGATAAAAGGTAAAAATATGTATAAATAAAGCTTTATATTACCGATCTTGAGTAAAATAATGAAGTACAAGTGAAGAAACAATAAAATGCTCGGGCGACCTCGGGGTCAACAGAGATAAATATCTTAAAAGAAAGAGAGAGAGAGAGAGAGAGAGAGAGAGAGAGAGAGAGAGAGAGAGAGAGAGATATTATTGCATAGTGGAGAAGTGGAGCAACATCAGTCCATTACAAGGTAGGACGAGCCCCCCTTATATTGGCGAGGGGACTCGATATAGTACAAGTTCATTAATTGCAAGAGTACAAAGATGGGATGGCTTGACGCAAGACCTCAGAGTAGGCTCCAGATAGGCCAAATCTGTCAAGTGTAGCCATGTGTCTAGGAGACTTCCTCTTTTATCCCGGCTTCGGACCTTGCTTCCTTTGAGCTGAACCATTTTCCACTCCTCGAGGCAAAAGTACTATCGTCGGTTCATTTTTTCAAGAAAGTAGTAATTACCTTCACCGGTCCATCTTCCAGAGCATCGATGACCGTGTCGTTTCTTCCCCTATAAATGAGGGCATTTTGTGGCATTGCACCCTTCATCCCAATACTTCTGCTAGCATGCTTTGCTGCTTCTTTCCCATTATTATTCTTTTGCCTTTGTTTCTCATAACAGAGGCTTTTCACATCAAGGCTGTCTAGAGAAGTCGTCCTAAGCCGCATCGAGGACTTCTGCCGGGGCCTCTCTTTATGGAACATAAATAAGATGTTCAGATATTGCTGCGGTCATCGAGATGTAGGCCATTGCTTCTACCGTTGGCCCGAGATAGCGATTGATGGAGAGTTGGTATTATCTTCTCGTAGATGGCCATTCGGATTATACACCGCTGCTCACTCTTCTACCTAAGCCTGGTGTGGCACTTCATTCCTAGGGCTCCTTCTTTCCCAAGGGATAAAGTGGCACCACTGGCCGTTGAGGTAGGGGCCCGCCGAACCTTCAAGCTTTGGCTTCGGCGGGCCATGTCACTTTTCTCTGCCTCCTCTGCGTCCCCTTCCTTTCCTCTCATTCGTTTCCCCTGCAGAGATCCTTCAGGGTATTGAGATGGGAACTTATGGGAGGCGGAGGTCGAAGGAGTCACCCTTAAGGATACGTGCTCGAGGGAGCGTCACCTAGTGATACTGATACCGGAGATGGACCCTCGTGGGCGGATTGGGCACCCAGATTTCATCACTTGTACACCCCCCGTTCTCCTGGTTTAGTTGTAGTCACTTGTGGGCCTTTGTATCGTGTATGTAATGACCCTCCAATGGTTTTGTAATCGAACGCCGTAACCCTTCGGGGCTTTTGTACTTGAATAATTCATAAATGAGAAATGAACTTTTGTTGACCTCTGCTTTCGAATTTGTTCTGCTTCTGTTATGCCTTCATGCCCTTCGAGGCTTCTTCGAATGTTCCTATTTGTGTTGATGATTGCTGATATTTTATTCGGACGTAGGTGTTTGTCTTGATTTTTTGCTAATCGACATAGGTTCTTTCTGATCCTAATATCGTCTTTTGGAACAACTCTGGGACGGCCCAATAGATCGGCGCTACAAGAGTTTCTCGAGTCGTGATGAGTTACGAGGCCTCCGGGGGTGCTGCCCTGGGTGTAGGCCATCTTTGGGTACCCCAGAGCCCTTATTGATCTAGATGCAGATGATCCCTACAGGCCGCATAAGGTATACTTCTACTCCCCTCTTGGTGTTTGTTTGATCTTATGCCATTCGAGGTTTTTGAAAGCCTCTTATTGTTTATGGGTCATCATAATCTGCCATGATAGCTTGTTCTGGTCTCCAGCTGGGTGGCCAGATTCTTCCTTGATCTTTTTTGTCACACTTTGGATTGATGGAGGGCCGACCTGATAAGCTCGAGCTATCGGGGCCTGCTGGTTTGTTTGAAGATCATGCGACAAATTCCGGGGCCTCCGGGACCGCTACCCTCAATGAA
Organism: Nicotiana glauca; assembly: GCA_026770625.1. Lineage (NCBI taxonomy): Eukaryota > Viridiplantae > Streptophyta > Magnoliopsida > Solanales > Solanaceae > Nicotiana > Nicotiana glauca. The sequence goes on from MU739266.1 coordinate 5,745, forward strand.
GGTTATCTTTGAGTGCCTTGATAAGGCGTGTTGATTTTGATGTGGATAATTCTTTCAAGGAGTGTAAGGTTGGCTTCCATTTGCGGAGTTTGCCTATGTTTGATGCACTTCTCTAGGACCTCATGGAGCTTTGGAGATTAGAGCTCCTGGGGTTTACTCTTCCATAGAGGGAATTTCGCGCCCGGGCATACACCTTGCATCTTGCATTGGTGCTTCACAACTCATCATGACCCTGTTTCCTTAGGGCTGGGGTCTGCAAATACAGAACACTGTCTCTAGTCATGGAGGTAATTTGAGCGGCTGATCAAGCTTAGTTGTCTGTTGGAGGGTGCTTCTTGGGTTGGGCGTCGAACCGTTGATTTGTACCAAGTACATTGGATTCCTGGAGCTTACATCGAGAAAGCAGCTCCCCTTTACCTCTTGCATATAAGAGGGGTGGCTTCGGCCTATCTGTGAGACTTCACTCTTTTTAGGCAGCCACTATTCTGTTTCAGCATAAGGCTTTCTATCTTTTTAGAGTGCAAAAAATGTTGGTGCTTTTTAGGTTTGTTTCGCTAGTTCTACCATAGTCATGGAGACCACTTCAGGACTGGTACGGAAAAGGGCAGAGAGCGCTATCCTCGGTGCACGAGAGTCAAAGGATTTTGCTCTAGAGACGGCGTATTTGATAAGAGAGGAACATCTCGAGATGGCGAGGCGATACTGCAGGTAGAGCAAGGGGCAACACTGTGGGTGTTTGCCCCAGGTGAAGGCATCGCGGACTTCGCTGATAAGTTCTTGAACGTGTACCTATATCCCTTTGTGTTTGGCCCTCTTGACAAGGTTGTGCTCGATTTTTGGTTGAAGTATCGGGTTACGCTGGCGCAGATTCATTCGTTATTTTGGCGAACGGTGCTGATGGTGGGATTCTTTGCGAAGAAAGCCGGACTTGAATTCACGCTCGACCATCTCATCAGGCTATATCGGTTTTTTCATCATTGAGGGCTGTTAACCCCGAGGGATCATTCGCCTACGCCCTTCGTTGTTGACGATGAGGAAGGCAGAGATCGAGAATGGGCTAGTTGGTTCATCCTAGTCCGGATGGCCGATATTATTCTTATGGAGTTTCTGCCATTTCTCGAATGGTGGAATTACACACGTAAGTGAGGCGCTTTATCGCCCTTTTAGTTTTCGTTAACGGCAAAAATCAGCCAAGTAGTCAATGCTTTTTTCCTTGTTGTAGCAACTTCTTGTATGCTAGGCCAAGTTCACGATTTGTCCGGCTGGGTTCGTAGGTTGGTGACCCACTCGTCATGCGACGAGCGCAGGTGGCGAGCTATGTCCTTAATTAGGTGGGAAGTATATCGTCAATGTACGTGTGTATGTTGCTTTTTTTCTACTGATATGTTCCCGAGGCAACATTTTCCTATCTTATTTGTACTGGATTTGCTATTAGTAGATATTGGATGGCTCTTCGGGGCGAGGCAGTGCTTTTCTGGAGGGCAGATGGAGCTATCGACCTCTGGGTCGAGGGAAGGTAGTGATAAGAGAACCGGAGCCCACAATATGAAGGAGCCTTTAGTGTTGCCGGTCAGGCTTATATTTTTGAGGTGCATCGCCTGAGTCGGCTATCCTTGGGGCGCCTGTTTCTTGGCGGGTGGCTCCTTTGAGCGAGTTCGTTATGCCCGTGGCCGGTTTTTATGGGGTCGTAGGAGCAGTATTAACACGAACATGTTCTGATCTGGAGGATCTGTCGACTTCACTTTGCGGTGAGTTTGTGTATAATTTTCTCGCATCCCGCATCCTCCTCCTTCAATTGAACCTTTTCTGTGCAGGCATGTAATAGGATTAAGTCCGAGTTGTTTCGTCAAAATGCCAAGCTCCAGAGGATTCTGGATAAGGGAAAATCCCTTAGGCTTCTTTGCAAGGAGAAGGAAGTGTAGCTGCAACATTGGCGATATGAGGCGTATCGGAGCTCAAACTATGAGAGCTATTTGTTGGAGCAGGTAATTTCCTACAGTGCGTTCTTCGCAAATCTCTAATTTTGAGGCTAATTTCTTCTTGCCCTATAGTTGCAGAAAAAGGCAGAAGACTTAGGGTACCTTAAAGGTGAGGTGAACCGTGTCAGGGTCGCTTGCGAAGAGCTAAGGGCCGAAGTGCGGACTCAAGCTTTGGAGGAGATGAGTGTCTCGGCTAGGATCCTTGTGTTCGAGGTCCAGCTTAAATTGACCCGTGATAACGCCAAATTTCAGGTGGATATGATCGAGAGACTTAAGTCCGATCTTTCGAAGGTTAGGGCCGAGATAATTGAGGCCCGGGCGAAAGCGGTGTTAAGACGAACCAGGGCTGATCATGAGATTGCAATTTGCATAAAGGAGGCTGCTGATGCTCAATCCGAGTTGGTCAGAGCCCTTGATCATGAAAATCGGATCGAGGAATATGTTCGCTGCCAATCCTAGAGAGACGTATTCGAAGAGGTTGGGGCGAGAGGCTTTATCCTCTCGGAGGAATTGGTTCAAGTAAGGGTGGACGAGGGTGCTGCTCGGTCACTCTTCGTGGACGTTGCAGGGGGTGATCTTGACGGGCTGTAGCCCTTTGGCGCAAAATATAAATTCTATAATTTTTATCTTGGTTCCTGGCGTGCGTAGGGCAAGCCTTTTTTCTGTCGTTGCTCTTGGTCGTGTGGACCATTTTCTGAACTACTCCCCGAGCCGCATTACGGCTCGAGCCCTGATTGGCCTTCCATCTTTTTCCTAGTTGCATGGCAAAGGGTGATGACCCTTTGTGCTCCTGGGTCAAAACAATTCTACGGGCGCGCGACCTGGAGATTTCTCTTGACCGTTGATAATGTTGGTTGGGTTGTGCCTTTTGGCATTTTGTTTTTGAATTGCCCATGGGCTCAGTCCCCGAGCCGAGATCAGGCTCGAGCTTAGTTTACCCTTGAGCCTGTTCGGGCTAGCGATAATGGATTTCATCTTCCCCCCTTGGGCGTTTGGCAATTTCTTGGGTCCAGTCTCCGAGTCGTATTGTGATTCTTGCTATAATTGACCTTTGAATTTTTCCAGAGGTTCCAGTTGGAGAAAATGGCATTGATGTTACACTCTTTGGGAATTTTGTGATTTTCGGGTCCGTCTCCAAGTCACGTTGCGACTCTAGCTGTAATCGACCCTTAAACCTCATTTGAGCTTTCGGCCAGTGATGGTAGCCTTTCTGTAGCTTGGTCGTTGAGACCTTTTGATATGAGGCCCGGAGGCTTTGTTCAACCGGAAATGATGACACTTATGTTGTTTGGTCGTTGGGACCTTTGATATGAGGCCTAGAGGCTTTGCTTAGGTTAACTATTTTGGGTACGATCTCCATATTAGGTTATGACTCAAGCTCACTTTAATCCTCAAGTTGTCAATTTTTAGGCCCGGAGACTTTCTTAGCCGGTGACAGTGGCACTTACGTTGTTTGATGTGTGGTCCAGATGCTTTTTGTAGACTTTGTTTCCTCTCGTTAAGGTCTTATTGATTATCTTGCCTGACCCATCATCAGTTCTAAAAGAACCTTGATTTCAAGTCGTAGTTAGCAATGTTTTGAGCACCTCGGAAGGTTCATAACTCGTACGTCGAGTAGATCAACGTTTTTGTGATTTTGGAGACGACATGGTCGGGACTCATTTTTTGCCTGTTGAGGGAAGCCTGTGTTTTACTGGTTCTTTTCGAAGTAGATTCGGAGGATTTTTAGCAACTTTCGGGCATCCCGAGTCATGTTTTTTGGGCTGAAGCAGCCATTTTGATCGGGGTCGTATGCATTTGGCCAGGGCCATTTTTGATCCTAAGAAGCAGTTTTAGGTGTCTACACTTAGGGTATGCCCTTTAGGGATTCTTACAAATGCAACGTATTGCCTAAACTGCGGGATTTCTTTATGCGTGTTGAGGTCTTATAGTTTTCCATGCTTGTTGAGGTCTTACAGTGTGTGGAGAATAGTTCTTGTTTTGCCGAGGCCGCCCATTACGGTCTTAGAATTTTGGATTTTCCAGTGCGTGGAGATTGGTGATAGTCCTCGAGTCATCGAGTTGTTTAAGCCTGAAGACCGCTTCTCGTGAGCTCGGAGTTGTACCACGAGGGCTTGGTGAGCCCGGTATTTCGACCCTGGAGTCGTACGGATACCAGATTCTATAAGTCTCGGGGTATCTCAATATACATCTGTCGGAGAAGTCTTTTGCTGCGGATAAGCCAAAATAGTCTTCTTTGAGGTGTGGAATGCTCAAAAAATATTTTTTATTGCTTGACGAGAATATAAGCTACAAATACATATTGTCCTGTTGATGTGAGTCTGAATATCCGATGTGCTCGTATGATTCCATATTGGAAATTTTAGGAGAGAGAGGATCACGATTTCGCTAGGTCCTCTCCCCGGGGATATGCAGTCCTACTAATAATCTTGGTGGGGGAACATCTTCTTGTTAAAAACCCGATTGAGGAAAGAATGTCTGGCGGGCCCAGTGGTGGCCGCGGACCCTTGAGCGGAATCCAGAGTTGCTGAATGGCTCAGCTAGTTGCATGCGTACAGATTATCAATAAGAAAGAAAAGGAAACAATAAAAGGAGGCTGCGTTTTGGGAAACTAGCCCCGCGACAATCGTTTTCCTCGTCCCGCCAGGCCTGACCGAGGATATAATTGTCTTTACCTTTTGACCTCATTTGAGGGCAACATCGGTCATGGGCATAGGGCTAGAGATTCCCTCTTGCCGCTTGTAGCTAGAAGCTTTTGGCCCTGCATTTGTCATGGGGTTTTGCACTTTCGGAGGAGCGGGGTCGGAATTGTGTCCCGAGTGATGTGTTCGTTGTTGTCTGCATATAGCATCTGTGCCCTGCATCGGTTAACGTAATAGCCTGAGCTCGGGTGGGACTTGTAAGGGGAATGATTTGGTCATTGTGGCAATCGCCATCGGGAACCTATCACAGGTACGGCCCGAGAGGTTATTCTATCTGCTTCCGCCCGACATCGGCGATATAATTTTTTGCCGATCCACCTGCACTCATAAATGCATGTTTTATTTGAAATGAGTTGAATGAAAGAAGGGATTACCAATCCGTTAATGCAATTTGAGATGTATACTTCACGTTCTATTCCCTGAGCGAGAGGGTATCCTTTGGGAGCATTTTCTGGGGCCGCTCGTTTCTGGTGGCGAGCACTTACATTCTACGTTTTATGGATCTTCGCACAACGCCGCCATCCTCTAATAGCTGTGATGATACGCTGGAGCTGGATCCAGGTTTTCTTGTCTGGTGACATTTTGTGGCGACCTTTATTGAACGACGTAGCTGCTACTCTTTTGGATCTGTTACTCCGAGCATTTCGTGATTCTCGTGGCGGGCCACTATTTCCTTGGAGAGGTTTTGGTTGAATAGATCCGAGCCACCCGGAGTTTTGGCTTCACTTATGGTGACCACTATGCTCGGAACTGCAATGTCAGAGTCGAGCTCTATCGGGCGAGGTTTCGTTGCCGGATGTGCCTTGTTGAATCTTGTATAATTGGGGTTCCTCGAGGGTATTTCCCCAGTGCTAATACCTTGTTGTTGTGAGGCGTACTGTACCTCGAATCATCTACTCCATTCGCGCTGTACGGATGGTGGCTCCATTCATTCAGCGCCAGCTCCTCTACTGGGAATCTACCTGGATATGCCGAACATAAGGAGGTTTTTCGAGGGTTGTCTGCGGCCATTACTTGGGTCAGGTGTTGGTTACTGGCATCCAACCAAGCCTTGCACGGATATTCGACCAAGCTTTGCCTGAATCGCTCTGGAGTCGCCGGGCATGCTTTGTTTTGGGTTTTGGGCGAAGGCCCATGCCTCTCCACTACGCGGGACCGGAAGTGGTCCCGTTTGTCCTGCCCAGGATCGGGGTGCGGATTTTCATGATACTTTATTTCTTTTTCTCCTGGCCTTCAGTGCATTGGGCCCCTTTGGCATTGCTTTGATGACGTTGGCATGCGCTTCCACGGACCGCGCTAGTATGGTGAGTGGGTCCTCGAGATTAGGTGCTGAACAATGGTGCTGCATCATGGTTTGTTCCGAGGGCGTTTTGTCAAATCCCCTTGTCGGGGAGGGCCCGAGTTTTCCATTTTGGAGGTCGATATTTCTGGATGGGCGTGCATAAGTGGTGATGCGCCCGTAAGGACTCGGGGTCCTATCACTCTTGGGGTATTCCATCATTTCTGACTTTCACAAAATGAGTCCCGGGATCATATCTTCGTGAGATGGTCGATGTAGGAGTCTCCACGAGCATGATTTGATCTTTGCGATAAGGTTTTCCAGCATCCTTACTGCTACAGTGTAGGTTATCCATTCATCATCACCCGATACCTTGGGTACTGGCTCGAAGCGAGGAGATATTTTAGGTGTTGCCATGCTGAGAGTCTTCGTGCGGCTTTGTAGCTGAGAGATAGCCAAATGTTTTTCCTACAACATTTAAAAAATAATACGAAGGTTAACTTCCCGTTCTACCTAGGTTTGGGAGTTTTCATGCTCCCTATTGGTTAACGTGCTACCTGCCGCCATCGGTGCATGAGACTTCGTCACCCGTTGTGTGGTGTACAGATACACATCTACTCGAGCCGATCTAGATGCATTAACAAGGTCCCATGGTGTCGCGCCAGTCATTAGAACGGCCATACTGTTCACTTTGTGATTTTTGGGGTTATCGTCTCCTATTTCCCTTATTGAGCTGATCATTAGCCTGAAATCGAAAGATTATGGGCAAGAAAAAGCGTGAAAGATATTGTGTGTTGAAGTGAAGAAACTAACAAGGGAATAATCACTATTATTTTTATCCCCACGGTGGACGCCAAACTGTTTACCGTGAAAATGGTAACAACAATTAGATTTGTAAATGAGATTCTCAAAATACGTGATCTATTCCCGAGCTAGTTTGAAAGGGTTATTAATGCTAAAATTCGAAGTAACATGGTAGAGGTCGAGCTAGTCAGAGCAGTAATCGAACCAGTAAGGGGACGTTCCGCGGGCGCAAAGTAGGCCAGTAGGTACCTCAGAGCTGGGCCTCAAACCTATCTCGAGCTCGTCGGGGGTATTCGGGAAGGGGATAATAGGTAAAGACATGTATAAATACAACTCTATATTACTAATCTTGAGTCAAATAATGAAGAACAAGTGAAGAAACAATAAAGTGCTAAGGCGACCTCGGGGTCAATGGAGACAAATATCATAGAAGAAAGAGAGAGAGGGGGAGAGAGAGAGAGAGAGAGAGAGATATTATTGTATTGTGGAGAAGTAGAGTAACATTAGTCCGTTACAAGGTAGGACGAGCCCCCCTTATATAGGCGAGGGGACTCGGTATAGTACAAGTTCATTAATTGCAAGAGTACAAAGATGGGATGGCTTGACACAAGACCTCACAGTAGGCTCTAGATAGGCTGGATCTGTTAGGTGTAGCCATGGTGTCTAGGAGACTTCCTCTTTTATCCCGGATTCGGACCTTGCTTCCTTCGAGCCGAACCTCGATGAGCCCTCAGGCCGAGAACTCGATCGTGGCTTTCCACCCTCGGGGTCTCGGGGAAGGCTCCCAAAGTGTCTTAAATAGCAAAAATTAAGTCTTCTTATTTTGCCGCGTACACTATCCCCTAAGGTTGGTTCGTGCATACCGACATTATCAGCATATCATACCGTATCTAGAGGTCCTCCACCTCCTCCTTCTCCAAGTGATCCTAAAAGCAAAGGAAAAACTAGAATAGATTATATGAGCGGTATCGGGAAAGATAACTCTACGCATGCAAAGAATGTTGAGACTTCGGATGGTTGGAGTACTCCAGCACATAATAACTTGGTTTTATGGTTGGAACAGAAGATACTTGAGTTACAAGGGGAACTTGAGTAGGTCCGAAAGTTGGAAAGTGTTTCCCTTACCCTGAATGTCCCCGACGTCAACCAACAGAATGGCCAAAACCCTACACCTTCCCAGTACACACAAAACCAACAAAATCCTCCCGTACCTCATAAGTATGCCACTTCTCCTCAAAATCTTAATCCTCCATCAATGCCGACCCCTCCAAACATCATCACCATTTGACCCATTATCCACAAACCACCACCTACCACACTCTTCAAAATGCACCGCAACCTACCCCTAATCTCCAATACTCAACCAACTACCACCGCTACATCCAAATTCCTGGAGTCCATGAAAGCAACCCTATATACGTGGAAACTTTACCCCACACTCCACAACAGACCCTATACACAATGGAGTTTGCCGAGAAGGACTTGCTCATCATGAACATAGTAGAGGAGCACAAGAATTTTACTAGTTGAGTCTATGGTGTTGAAGGCGGTAAAGGTATCAAAGGTTTAAATAATGAGGATTTGTGTATTCAGCCAGATGTAGAACTACCAGAGGGTTACGAATCTCCTAAGTTTGAAATGTTCGACGGGACAGGTGATTCGAAGGTGCATTCCAGAATGTATTGCGACATAATGGTAGCAGTTGGTAAATATAAAATAATCCATATGAAGTTGTTTGTAAGGAGCCTCACTGGTGACGCTCTATCCCGATACATCAGTCAAAACCTAAAGAAATGGGTTAACTAGGTAAGCATGGCATCAGATTTTATGGATCGGTTTAGGTTCATTACAAAAAATGCGCTAGACGTCTTCTAAATTTAGAATCTTAAGAAGAAGCCGACAGAAACTTTCTGCGAGTATGCTACTCGATGGAGATCAGAAGCTGCGAAAGTAAGGCAAGCACTGGAAGAAGAACAGATGAATAAGTTCTTCGTCAAAGCTCAAGATCCTCAATACTATGAAAAGTTGATGGTTATTGAAAATCATCAATTTTCTTATATCACCAAATTGGGAGAAAAAATAGAAGAGGGAATTAAAAAGGGAATGGTAACAAACTTTAAGGCACTACATGCTACAAATAAAGCCTTGCAATTGGGAGGTATCTTTAGGAAGAAAGAAGTTGGTGCATTAGTGGTAGCCCAAGGTCCGAAGTCTCCCCTCACATACCAAACACCACCACCCACATATCAGCCTTCACCTTCCAGATACCAACAACCTGCCGTCACTTACCATACTTATAAAACTCAACCATCATACTACCACTAACCAGCAGCCCGCCAAAATTACCAAAAACCCAAACCATATTTCGACTGTAGATTGCCCAAACAATACACTCCTATTGCTGAACCCATCGATCAGTTATATAATAGACTGAAGGCTTCTGGTTATATCACTCCCATTCTTGCCGTGGCCATGGAAAATTCCTCTTAGTGGGTCAACCCAAACAAGACACGTGCCTACGACTCAGACATGAATGTTCATACTATCGATGAATATCGCATTTTGAAGGATAATATCCAAACGTTGATTGACACCAAGGTTATACAAGAAAAAGAGGATGCGCCTAATGTTCGCAACAATCCCCTCTAGGATCATAAGGGCAAGGGGGTAAATGTGATTAAAACTGATAAATAATGCAATCCAGAAGGATCATTCTGGCTCATTCATGAAGGGGATGAACCTAAAATGCCTCCAGTCACTCTCACACCTATTGTGGTGCAGATTCAGTCACCAATTGAGGTCGAAGTAGCCGCACCAACTTCGTTCAAGTTTAAAGTAACAACACCCTCAGCCACATCAATTCCGTTTGTGGTGGAAGTGACCATACCCTTCACCGTAACGGTAGAACCTACACCGTCCTTTAAGTACAATTCTATACCTTGGGACTATGCTACAGAGGCAAGAAGGAAAGGAAAGGGGAAAATGGAAGAAATCGGTGTAGCACTAGGTATGACCAAGACCATTAGGGTTTACACGCACAAGCATTTGGGAGGAACAAGTAAAGAAGCTGCTCCTAAGCAGCCTATTATTGAAGCTGACCCAGATGAGCTTTGGAGAAAGGTGCAAGAGAGAGAGTATTCTATGGTTGATCATCTGAACAAATCCACTACTCAGATATCTATTCTATCACTACTATAGAATTCTGACACGCAAAGGAATGCATTGATGAAAGTGTTGAACGAAACTTATGTAACCAATAACATCACTAGTGGAGAAATGGAAAATATGGTGGGACAAGTGTTGGAAAGCCGCAAGATCATTTTTCACGAAGACGAGCTACCACCAGAAGGACTGAGTCACAATAGGACACTACATATCACATTGCAATTTGAGGACAAATTCATTTCCAGGGTTGTGATAGATGGGGGTTCGAGTCTCAACATATTTCCATTGACTACTTTTAAGAGGTTAGGTAAAGGTTTGCATGAGATACGAGCAGGAACTATGAACGTGAAAGCATTCGATGGGTCCTAAAGGGCCACGATTAGGGAAATCAGCATATGCTTGTAGATGGGCCTGACTTAGTTTGACGTTGAATTTCAAGTATTGGACATATCCGCCACATACAATCTACAGTTGGGATGACCTTGGATACATGCTGCTTGGGACGTAGCCTCTACTCTAAACCAGACCATAAAGTTTGAATTGAATCATCATGAAGTAATTATCTACGGGGACGAAAGCAATCCCATTTATACCAATTAGTCTGTTCCGTTCGTCGAGAATAGAAGGATGTTGGGTGGGGAAATGTACTATCGCATCAAGCGCATAAATGCAATTAAGAAAGACAAATGGTGGAGTAACAAGATTGAAAGCATATTGTTATAGATAGGGTATGAACCTGGCAAGGGTCTCGGCAAGAATCTCCAAGGAATCACCAAAGCGATACAGCTAAAGCATCATGGCACAACTTTTGGGCTTAGGTATGAATACACCTGGCACGAGTCTTAGAATTGGTTGCCACTATGGCGTGGTCCTTATTACCCTCTTGAACAACCAGTACCGTATTTGCATCGAACATTTCAACATACTAATGTAATATGGAGATTTGAAGAATATGAGGCTTTAGCTGGCCTGAGAAATCTATTTCTGGACGATGAAGACATGGATTGCAATGCAGTAGTCGAGGAGGAGGAGGAGGAGGAGGAGGAGGAAGAAGACCTTACAATTTAGACCGTTGGAAAAGGAGCTATTCTCAAGAACTGGACTGTTGTACCATCTCGGGCCCATCGAGTTCCTGAGTAGCCTGGAAATTAGCAATATCTATTTTTAAAAGCAATTTTGAGAATATAAGTCATTTTTAGTATTTCGTTTTGGGCGTGTTTTGAAATAATTGGTCGAGTCATCGGGCCGTACTTGTTTTAATATTTTCAAGACTTATTTAATGCATTGCTATTTTAGTATTCATTATTATCCTTACATTTCTCTACAACATTATTATTACTTATCTTGATGAACCAACAACTGTGACATGTAACGAGACAACGCAACATAAGTACAGTGATTCAGAGGAAATAGAAGAAGAAGATATAATACCTGAGGAAATTGTCAATGAAGTGGAAAATTTTGAGAACAAGCCTAAGTCCAATTTGGGCAAAACCGATATAGTCAATTTGGGAGATTCCGAAAAGTAAAAAAAATTGCATAAGCATTCACTTGTCACCATCAGAGAAAGAAGAGTACACCCGTTTCCTGAAAGAGTATTTAGATATTTTTGCATTTTATTATAATGATATGAGTGGTTTGAGAACGTCTACTGTGGCTCATAAACTACCTACCAATCCGATGTGTCCGCCTATAAATTAGAAACTCAGAAAGTTCAAGCCAGATATGAGTCTGAAAATTAAAGAGGAAGTCACCAAGCAGATCAAAGCTAAAGTTCTCAGAGTGGTTGAATATCCTACCTGGTTGGCTAACATCGTGCCAGTTCCGAAGAAAGAAGGGAAGGTCAAAGTATATGTCTACTATCGGGATTTAAACAAAGAAATTCCCAAAGATGATTTCCTATTAACTAATATACACATACTAATCAACAATTGTGCCAAGCATGAACTCCAATCCTTTATGGATTGCTTCGCGGGATATCATCAGATCTGGATGGATGAAGAAGATGTTGAAACAACATATTTTATTACACCACGGGGGGTGTACTTCTATATAATGATGTCGTTTGGCCTAAAGAATGTTGGGGCCTTTTATATGAGAGCCATGATAACCATTTTCCAGACATGATACACAAGGAGATAAAAGTGTACGTGGATGACATCATCATCAAATCTAAGAAGGTTACAGATCGCATAGCAGACATGAGAACATTCTTTGATCGACTTAGAAAATATAATTTGAAACTAAACCCTACAAAATGTGCTTTTGGAGTACCTGCTGGAAAATTGCTAGGTTTCATCATCAGTTGCCGAGTGATTGAACTAGACCCTTCAAAGGTCAAATTTATCCAAGAATTGGCACCTCCAAAGAGCAAGAAATATGTAATGAGTTTTCAAGGGCATCTCAACTACATCAACCACTTCATAGCAGAGTCGACCATGATATGTGAGCCGATTTTCAAAATGCTAAAGAGGGATGCCGCAACAAGTTGGACTGATGACTGCCAAAAAGCTTTTGACAAAATCAAGGAATATTTTTCCACACCACCAATCTTGGTCCCGATAGAACCTGGGAGACCTTTGGTACTCTATTTGTCCGTATTAGATTGGGCTTTTGGTTGTGTCTTGGTAAAACACGACGAGACGGGGAAAAAAGAGCAGGCCATATACTATCTAAGTAAGAAGTTCATACCCTACGAAGCAAGGTATTCTTTGATTGAACACACATGCTACACCCTAATGTTGATAGCTCAGAAATTGAGGCATTACTTTTGTGCCTACACTACATATCTCATATCAAGGATGGATCCTCTGAAATATATTTTCCAGAAACCCATGCCTACAAGGAGACTAGCAAAATGGCATATACTGTTGAGTGAATTTGATATTTTCTATGTGACTTAGAAAGAGGTCATGGGACATGTATTAGCATATCATCTTGTAGAAAATCCTATAGGAGGAGAATACGAACCACATAAAATGTAGTTTCCCGATGAAGAAGTAACATTTGTAGGGGAAGATATCGGTGAAACTTACAGAGGTTGGATAATGTTCTTTGACGGGGCTAAAAATTTCAAAGGAGTAGGTATTGGAAGCTCAGATTATCCGGTATTCGGAAAGCTCAAATTTCTGTGCACCAACAATATGGCAGAATACAAGGCTTGCATCTTGGTGATTAATTTGGCCATTGATATGAATATCCAGGAATAACTTTTTATTTATTTATTAAATAATTTTTTAAAATTTTGTGTATTTAAATAATAACCCTTTTTTAAAAACCAAATTTGGACCTAAAACTACCCAAACCATAGCCTAGTCCACCCCAGACCATAACCCGACCGCAACCTGACCCAACCTTCTTAAAATCCTGGCCGTTGATCTCCGAGATCAACGACCCCCATCCAATCCCTTATTTTAATTATCCCCTTACCCCCAAACCCTAATCACTCCCTTACATTCCGCCGCCCTCATATTCTCTCAAACATCCCCCCCTTTCTTCTTCAACTAAACCCTAGTTGTCTCCCCCCTCCCAAATCCTTATCCTAATCCCATCGAACATGGATGTCACGACCTGGATTTTCTACCGTCGTGATCATGATGGCGGCCACTATTGAAAGCTAAACAAGCCAACAAAAACATTTCTAACACATTAATTATTAACAAAAACATTAATAAATAATAGCTAACGCTAAATAGATATAAAGTGCGAAAACTTTATAACAATTGAAAACTCTAAAATAAGGCTACCCCAATGATCTGGTGTCATTATCCACGAAGATCTAAGAATTTCTACAAACAGTGGATTAAAAAAAAATAAAGTTTTTTTTTGGAATAAAGAAAACAATAACAAGATAGAGTGAAGGGGACTCCAAGGTCTACGAACGCCGGCAGATCTACCTTGGGTCTCTTGTGGACTGAAGGCAGCAACCTAAACTCTACTCACAAGGTCTGGCATTGAAATCTGCACAAAAAGTGCAGAGTGCAGTATCAGTACAACTGACACCATGTACTGGTAATTGCCGAGCCTAACCTCGGCAAAGTAGTGACGAGGCCAGGACACGACAAAATGTGCAATTAATTAATATACTAACAGGATAAAAGTAATAAAAGTCTAGTAGAAATGAATGGGAAGGGGAAACATGCTATGAGGGTTCCAACATAAAGAATAGCAATAGTAAAGGATTTTAAAAAGCTAAAACACTTTGAGCCGATACTAACAATAAACACAACAAACAGAAATCGCACGGCATCACCCTTCATTATTTTACTATCAATTCTCACCATGCAATCAATAACAGAAATGTGCACGACATCACCCTTTATGCTTTATTACTCTTCCTCACCATATGAATAATATAAATGTGCACGGCATCACCCTTCTTGTTTTATCACTCTTCCTTACCATATGAGTAATATAAAGGTGCACGGCATAACCCTTCGTGCTTTATCATTCCAACCCACCATAAAAAAAAATAGAAACAATCACAACCCGGCAAGGGCATCAAAATCAAATAACTTTGTTTATCATTAAATTCACAATAGAAATCTCAACCTGAGCCAATAGTCACACAATATCCAAACTAGGAACAACATAGCAAAACTTGTTAACATGAACAATAACTAATTTAAGCAGGAATAACACGTATAAAGAACCACAACACTTAACTTGATTCCTCAGCCAAACTCAAGCCTGAAATACCATTTTTCCCTTAGTTTCCACTTCCAATCTGCTCGTTTCGATGCATAATTAACTTATCAACATCAGTTAACGGCAAAGAAACCAATTCTAATGCATAAAAATTGATTTCCCAACATTTTCACCAAAAAGTCAAAATCCGGCCTCGGGCCCGCTTGGTCAAAACTCAAAGTTCGGACTAAAACCTAATTTTCCATTCACCCTCGAGCCAGGATATGAAGTTGGTTTTCGAATCTAACCTCAATTTGAGGTCTAAATCTCCAAATTTTGAAATTCCTATGTTCTACCCAAAAATACCCAATTTCCCTATGAAAATCCCTAAATTTTATGATGAAATGTTGTAAAAAGATGGAATTGATTGAAAGAAACGAGTTAGAAATTGTTTACCTATGATCTGGGGAAGAACTCTTCTTTAGAAAATTGCAAATGGGAGCCTAGGGTTTGAAAATTTGAGAAATGAGTTTAAAATTGTGTCAAAGTTATGTTTTACACAGTTGCAGGTTTCACATTTGCGATCACAGGTTCGCAAATGTGAACTCGCAAATGTGACCAATGCTTCGCAAATGCGAAGCTTCGCCTAGCATGCTGCCTTCGCAAATGCGAACAATTCTTAGCAGATGCGGTCATTGTTCAAGTCGCAATTGTGATAATGAACTTTGCAAATGCGAAGGTAACCACCCATCCTAATCATTGAAAATATGATGATTGTTCGCAAATGCGGTGCTCGCATTTGTGAGCCAAACATCCAATTGCATTGCTCGCATTTGCGAGCCAAACATCCAATTGCGAAGTCTGCAGATCTGCAACACACCAACAATTTCCTTAAAGCTCAAAACACTCCGTATCAAATCCGAAAAACACCCGAGCCCTCAAGGCTCCAAACCAAACATGCACACATGTCTAAAAACATCATACGGACTTGTTCGTGCAATCAAATCACAAAAATATCATCTTAAGCAACGAAATTAACACCAAAACTCATGAAATTTTCAAGATAGTTTCAAACTTACTATTTTCTCAACCAAAGGTCGGAATCACGTCAAATCACTTTTGTATCTCACCAAATTTTACAGATAAGGTTTAAATATTATAACGAACCTATACCGGGTTTCAGAACCAAAATAGGGGCCCGATACCAACAAGTCCAAACATTAATCAATTTCCATAAACTCCTTATATTTTAAGTTAACAGTTTTCTTCAAAAATTCTTTTCTCGGGCTAGGGACCTCGAAATTTGATTTCGGGCAGACGCCCAAGCCTCATATTTTACCACTGACCCTTCGGGACAGTCGAAACACGGATTCGGGTCCGTTACCTATAACATTGACAAAAGTCAGCAAAAATCTTCTTTTAGGCCAAAATTCATTATTTTTTAAATGTTTTCACAATAGGGCTTTTCGGATACATGCTCAGACTATGCACACAAATCGAAGAGAGACAAAAAGACATTTTTAAGGCCTCGAGACATGGATTTGACCTAAACAGAAGAGATGACCTTTTGGGTCTTCACATTCTTCAATTCTAAAATAATTGTTCGTCCTCGAACGGACATAGAAAAGTACCTCATTCGATGAAAAGATGGTGATACCGGCTCCGTATATCAGACTCGAATTCCCAAGTAGATACCTCAACAGGCTAACCTCTTCGTTGAACATGAATTGAAGGATACCTCTTCAACCTCAACCGACGAACCTGTCGATCTAGAATAGCTACTAGCTCCTTCTCATAGGTCAAATCATGGTCCAACTGAACGGTGCTGAAGTCTAACATGTGGGATGGATCTCTGTGATACTTTTGAAGCATAGACACATGAAACACTAGATGCACAACAGATAAACCTGGCGGCAATGCAAGTCTGTGAGCCACCTCTCCCACTCGATCAAGGATCTCAAAAGGTCCAATGGACCTAGGGCTTAGCTTGCCCTTCTTCCCAAATCTCATCATGCCCGTCATGGGCGATACCCGAGGCAACACTCGCTCTCCGAACATGAATGCCACATCACGAACCTTACGATCGACATAAATCTTTTAACTGGACTAAGCTGTATGAAGCATACCCTTAATAATCTTAACCTTATCCAAGGCATCCTGTACTAAATCTATACACAACAACCGAGCCTCTCCTGACTCAAAGTACCCAATCGGCGATCGACACCGTCTACCATATAATGCCTCACAGGGGTCCATTTAGATGCTCGACTGATAACTATTGTTCTAGGAAAACTTCGCTAATGACAAGAACTGATTCCAAGAACCTCCAAAGTCAATAACATATGCTCGGAGCATATCCTCCAAAATCTAAATAGTATGCTCGGATTGTCCGTCCGTATGAGGATGAAATGTTGTGCTTAACTCGACTCGCATGCCCAACTCACGCTGCACTGCCCTCGAGAAATGCGAGGTAAACTTCGTACCTCGGTTAGAAATAATAGACACGGACACACCATGAAGATGAATGATCTCACGGATATAAATCCATGCCAATCACTCCGAAGATAGGTAATTTCCACAAGAATGAAATGTACTTACTTAGTCAGCCTATCCACAATAAACCATATTGCGTCGAACTTCCTCTGAGTCCTTGGGAGGCCAACAACGATGTCCGTAGTAATACGCTCCCACTTCCAATCAGGAATCTCAATCTTTTGAAGCAAACCACAAGGCCTTTAATGCTCGTACTTTACCTGCTGATAATTCAAACACCGAGCTATGTATACAATAATATCTTTCTTCATTTTCCTCCACTAATAATGCTACCGCAAATCTTGATATATCTTAGGGGCGCGGATGTATAGAATACAGGAAACTATGGGCCTCCTATAGAATTAACTCACGAAGTCCATCCACATTAGGCATACAGACTCGACCGTGCATCCTCCAAACTCCATCATCTCCCACTGCAACATGCTTGGCACTATCGTGCCGCACAGTGTCACTAAGGACAAGCAAATGAGGGTTATCATATTGCCTCCCTGATACGTTCAAACAAGGAAGACTGAGCGACTATACAAGCTAGAACACGAGTGGGCTCACAAACATCCAACCTCACGAACCGATTGGCCAAAGCATGAACATCCAAAGCAAGCAGTCTCTCACCGACTAAAATCTATTCAAGGTCACCCAAACTAGCCGACTTCATACTCAAAGCATCGGCCACCATATTGGCCTTCCCGGGATGATACAAGATGGTGACATCTTAGTCTTTCAATAGCTCCAACCACCTCCTCTTCCTCAAATTTAGGTCCCTCTTCTTGAACAAGTATTGCAAATTCTTGTGATCTGTGAACACCTCACATGACATGCCATATAAATAATGCCTCCTAATCTTCAGCGCGTGAACATGTTTGCTAGCTTTAAATCATGAACTGGATAATTCTTCTCATGATCTTTAAGTGCCGTAGAGCATATGTAATAACCTTGACATTCTGCATCAACACTGCACCAAATCCAATACAAGATGCGTCACAATATACAGTATATGGACCTGAACTTGTGGGCAAAACCAATACCGATGGCGTAGTCAAAGCTATCTTGAGCTTCTGAAAGCTCACCTTACACTCGTTTGACCACCTGAATGGGGCACCCTTCTGGGTCAACCTGGTCATCGGGGTTGCTGTAGATGAGAACCCCCCCACAAACTGATGATAATAACTCGCCAAGCCCAAGACACTCCGGATATTTGTAGCTGATTTGGGTCTAGGCAAGTCCTTGACTGTCTCTATCTTCTTAAAATCCACCTTAATACCCTCTGTTGATACAACATGACCCAAGAAAGAATTTAACTCAACCAAAACTTACGTTACGAAAACTTAGTGTATAACTGGCCATCTCTCAGAGTCTGAAGAATGACTCAAAGATGCTGCTCATGCTCCTATCGGCTAAGGGAGTAGATCAAGATATCATCAATGAAAACAATCACAAAGGAATCCAGATAAGGCTTGAACACTAGGTTCATTAAATCCATGAATGCCGCTGGGGTATTTGTCAGCCCAAATAACATCACTAGAAACTCATAATGCCCATACCGAGTGTGGAAAGCTATCTTAGGGACATCAGATTCCCTAATCCTCAACTGGTGGTAGCCATATATCAAATCAGTCTTTGAAAACACCTTAATAACCCTAAAGCTGATCAAATAAGTCATCAATCCTTGGTAATGGATACTTGTTCTTGATGGTGACTTTGTTCAACTGCCAGTAATCCATGCATATCCTCATCGATCCATCCTTCTACTTACCAAAAAACACCGGCGCACCCCAGGGCACGACACTAAGTCTGATAAAGCCCTTATCAAGAAATTCTTGTAACTATTCTTTCAATTCTTTCAACTCTGGTGGGGCCATCCAATATGGCAGAATAGAAATGGGCTTAGTGCCGGGGGCCAAATTAATGCAAAAGACAATAACCCTGTCGAGTGGAATTCCCGGCAGGTCTGAAGGAAATAACTTGGGAAACTCTTGAAGAACAGGCACATAATCCATAAAAGGAACCTCAGCACTAGAATCACGAACATAAGCCAAATAGGCCAAACACCCCTTCTCGACTATACGCCGATCCTTCATATAGGATATAAAACTGATGGTAGAATGACTAGGATTCCCTTTGTATTCCAATAGAGGCAAACCCGACAATGGTAAGGTCACGGTCTTGGAGTGACAATCCAATATGTCATGATAAGATGACAACCAATCCATCCCCAATATCACATTGAAATCCACCATATCGAGAAGTAGGAGATCTACACTAGTCTCAGGACTCCCAATAACAACCACACACGAACAATAGACACGATTTACAAAAATAGAATCACCCACAGGTGTCGACACATATACTGGAGCACCTAAAGAATCACGAGGCACAATCGTATACGAAGAAAAATAAGATGACACATAGGAGTATGTAGACCCTCGATCTAATAGAACAGAAGCATCTGTACTACAAAATAGAACAGTACCTATGATCTAATAGAACAGAAGCATCAGAGGACTCACCCTCAAGCCTGGTCAGGAAAGCATAACATCGGGGCTGGGCTCCACCACTTTGAATTAAATCCTTGGGATGGCCTCCTGCTGGCTGGGCTCCACCTCCAGCACCCTGACCTCTACCTCAAACACCTAGACCTACACCTCTAGCTACCTAACCCCTAACTCTATCTAGTCGAGTGGGTGGTGGAGCACCCGGTGCCGGAACCATGGCATAAGAACCCTGATGCTGAGAACTGCTCGAGGCTTTAGGGTAAAATCTAGCAATATGCCTCGTATCGCCATAAGTATAACATGACTTCGACTACTAAGATTGCTGACCTTGAAACTGACCCTGATGTCCTGAGTAACCACCCTAAAAACTCTAGAGCGGAGATACACTAAGAGGGGATGATGGTGTACTGTAGGGTAGCTGATCAGAATACTGCATATGATGGCCGCGTCCACCTGGGCACCGTCAGAAGCCTAAAGCAATGAGGCTAGGGACCTCAAAATTCAATTTCGGGCATCGACCGAAGTCCCATATTTTAATATGGACCCACCGGGAGTGTCGGAACACGGGTCCGTGTCCGTTTATCAAATGATGACCGAAATAACCAAAAATCATCTTTTAGGCCAAAATTCGTTATTTCTTAAAAAATTTCACAATAGGGCTTTCTGGATACACGTCCGGACTGTGCACGCAATTTGAGGAGAGACAAAAGTAGATTTTAAGGCACCGAAACACGGATTCGACTTCTAAAACAAGAGAACCTTTGGGGTAATCAAAATGGGATTTCATGGTTATTCTTTGCCATATATGGTCTCTCCCTAGTACTTGTTACTCTTCTATATTGCTTGCCTAAACATGGAAAGAAAAGTTTAACATGATCGAACCAATATCGGTTCAAATCCCTGAACTTTCTGATGTTCCATCTATATTAATCCTTTGTTCTATTATGATTACGAATCTCTGTGTATTTTTTGTTGATTCTTACTTACGTTAAAAATAGGGTTTTTAGATCTCTTTAGATTGAACCAAAACGGGTTCGATTCTCTAATTTTAAATGTTATTATGTCTATGTCTATCCTATGTTCTAATGTGTGTCCAATTTTTGTTATATTTTGTCAATATTCACTTTCCCTAACAAACTAGGGTTTACCTATTTTTCATTAAATCCGATTTTTATTGATTCTGCATGTTATTGCTTCCTTATTTATGTTTGATTTTACGGTATTTCTTTGTTTACTTGTTTAATTTCTACTACTATATAAACCCATCCCCATTCCCCTTTAAAACAGTCTAGAATAGCTATAATCTCACTAAAATTTAAAATCTCTATTTTGTCATTCCTTCATTATCTCATTCTATACTTTGGTTCTTTGCCGGCTGAAAGCCAAGGCCACAAAAATTCTGGGTTCTTGCTCTTCGTTGATATTCAGAATACTATGGACTTCTATTCTTTCTTATTTATTATCTTGTCTGGTGAGTTATTGGACTTCGTAGTTTCATTCCTATGTGTATGTGATTTGAATATGTTTTCGTTCTTGGAGTTTTGCTTAATGTGCTCGGGGTACAGTAGAGACCCTTGTGAACTCTGACACACTAGGACTTGGTCCTTAGTCATTTCCTAAATCTCCTCTATTAACCTCCCTAGTGTGAGCACTACTCGCGGTTCATTTTGAGACCCTTGTGAACTCTGACACACTAGGGTCTAAGGTTCCTTGTCACTTAATCCTAAATGCCCTATCCTACCCCCCTTTTTCTACATACTGAATGAGCCAATGTGCTTGTGTACATGGTTTTTTCTGAATCTTTGATGGTTACTAGGTTTTGGCTATTTTGTGTTGGATTGACTGTGACTTCTGGGCAGTGATGAAACCTGTATGGAAAGGGAATTGAATGACTAGCCGAGCTGGGTATGCGTTGGGCCTATCTAAGTCCTACTATAGTTATTTGATAACTTTGTAATATTTCATTCATTGGGCCTGTAAAAATGTTGTAATAATAATTGGGGTTTTA
Organism: Nicotiana glauca; assembly: GCA_026770625.1. NCBI lineage: Eukaryota > Viridiplantae > Streptophyta > Magnoliopsida > Solanales > Solanaceae > Nicotiana > Nicotiana glauca. The sequence goes on from MU739266.1 coordinate 27,353, forward strand.
GTAAAATCTAGAAAATGGATTTATTTTAATGTTTGCATGAAACGGGCAGACATCCAACCTATAGGTGTTTAATTTGCTCAAATATATTCTACTACTGTGTGTGTTGGATAACGTACCTATAGGTATTTAATTTGTTCTGCTTCTACATGTTTGTTATATATCATGCCTATAGGAAATAAAATGACCAATATTACTATTGCAACATATTCATTAGATACCATGACCAGAGGATTATATTATTTTATGTTCTACAAATCTGCATTTTAGAAATCGTACCTATATGGTCTTAACTGGGTAATGTACTATTGTTATGATTACTCACTCAGGAGACATGCCTATAGGAGCTAAAACAAGTTTCAATCGCCAATTGTAGAAATCCTGTCTATAGGCCCACTCGTTTTCAAGTGCTAATATTGAACTTTCAACACTGTTTCGTTGCCACTATTAGAAACAATACCTATAGGATCATACAGAGTAATTCTAAATGTCTTCTATGGATATCACTACTAACTACTGTGTAAATCACCTAGATATCATGTCTATACGTTTAACTGATTACAACATGCAATCATTAGGCAATTCTGTAGCCGCTCAGAAGTTGTATCTAAATTGGCACTATGCATATGAAACTGCCCACATGTTTGAATTCCAAGCACATAGAAACGATGTCTATAGGGTTTAATGACTTTAACTCTTCTCAATTCGGAAACTGTCAAAATCCTAATTGGTGTGCGTGCATTTATTATCTAAGAGTGGAGACTAACTTGAGCCCTTAATTATTTTTACATGAAGTCCATCTTGTTTTATATGTCGCCTAGATTTCTCATGTTGAGCAACCTAAGTTAAGTCTAGAACAACCCAAAATACAGGTCCAAACTCCTCCTAGGTCATAGGCATCAGACGGGTAGTGCAGGCATAAGGCACAATTTAGAATCAACTAGTGCGCTTTAGGTAATAACTTAAAGATAGTAATAGGGTAGCAGGAGATGACAGTCTGTGCCCGCTGAATAATATAACACCCCATCTCGAGGGAGTTACTAAGTATTATTTATGTTGCATGGGGTGATCCTTTAGGCTAAAAATCTTAGGACCCCCCTCTTTAAATCATTTGTTTGCGCTTAATAAAACTTCCCAAACTTTTTGCTTTCGTTGTCTTTGTTTGTTTGAATAATTCATATAATTCGAGTTCGGCCGGGACCCATAGTATTGGACCTCGATGAGTACCTAACACCTTCTCTTCGAGGTAATTTGAGCCCTTATCCGATCTTTGGTGACGCAAATTGGTTAAACCAGTGTTATTTGCAAATAGGTGCCCTAATGCACCTCAATTCCATTACGTGGCGACTCTCTCTTTTAACAACTTTCATAAAAGAGTTGTCACATGTCTAAATTCGATTTTGCGAGAAAAAGGGGCGCGACACACAAGCGAGTACCACAATACTAATAAAGTGTCCATAAGTGAAAACACATTGTGCCTTTTGAAATGTGCACCCTTCTCAGGCAATACCAAGTAGTAACTGTTGATACCCAAGTTTGCCATCATATTTTTATAAATATCCTATATACTTGTAAAACATCATTTTTGGACCACTAACTAATTTACAAGGTTCGTATAAGTATTTTATTGTAATTTTCTACAATTTTTGAAGTTTTAAAATTGATTTTATTGCATTTAAAATACTCAAATATTTATTAATTATTCCTTCAAATTTTGTTGTGATAATTTAATCACCCAATTTTTTTGTTGACACTCACATATATGCTTTATAACATTTTACTTCACTTTATATAATTAAATCTACATTTTTGAATTGCTTATGCATTATCACAATTATAGACTATACTTTACAATTAATTGTATTTTGTCATTTTATTCAGCATCAAAATAATTTTTTACATTCTTATAACCTTTATCTATTATTTTAAAATACTAACTTGCATAAATAGTATTTATTTAAATATTTATTTAGATATTTTATAAAATTATTTTCCTTCAATTTAATGTATTTAAAATCTAGTCCAATCCCAAACCAATTTTCGGACAAAAAGCTGGCCCAAATACTCAGCCTACTTCTTTAATCTCTCAGGAACCCTAACCTAAACAACCCTTTACTAAACCTGTTCGGTACCCGTTTTATACGACACCCCCTCTCTTCCTTTCATCCCAGCCGTTGATCTCTCACAACCTGCCTCCCATCTCTTATTAATCCGCCTTAAACCCTAATTTTCATTTCCCACCTAATAGTTGCCCCAAACCCGCTCGAATGTTCTCTCGTCTCCAAAAGAAACCCTAGCATCCGCCTCTGATTCTCTCTAATTCCAACCTAAACATAGAGTCAATCCATGATTTACTTATCTATTTTGAGGTACTACGATGGTGTATACGTGCTTGTGGTGTTACTTAAAGTTCTTGCCTTATTTTTGGCAAGAACTATTTTCCGAGATCTAGTTTGGTCGACTATGATTTTGTTGGGATTTAGATGATGTCTCATCTATAGATATGTATATATATCATACAAGGAATTATCTCTCACGACACAATTCTCCATCCGTAAGATGTTGTGATGGTACCTAGTCTCTACGATTAGGTAAGCCTAACATTTGTGGAATAATGAAAATGAATTTATAAATTTAGAAACTAACTGTAGCAGATCATTAAATAATGGATAAAAATACCGCGCGGCGTGTACAATAACCAAATCTTGAATATACACGGTACTACAAAAACTCGGAGCATCATAAGTCACAAGATACAGAAGAAAACTAGCATCTTTATACACCAGAGTCTAAGAAAAATACGGGAAAATAAATAACATAGGAGGGAAAAGAGGGGGACTCCGATGTCTGTGGACACGAAGGTCTCTGCTGACTGGTGACGTGGCTGATATGTAGTACCTGGATCTGCACATAAACATGTGTAGAAGAGTAGCATGAGTATACCACAATGGTACCCAATAAGTGCCAAGCCTAACCTCGGTCGAGTAATGCCGAGATTAGGTCAGGGCCCTACCGGTATACATATAATAAATAAGGCAGAATAAAATTATTTCAATGTAATAAGAGACTGTAATTTAATAAAGAGGAAGTCACAGAAAAATAACAGTACATCACATAAGGCTAAAACAACCGGGGATCTCCCGGGATGCCGTCCCGTAGTCCCAAAAGAAAATATGCTAGAGGGATCTCCCGATATACCTTCTAGTAGTCCGAAAGTAAATATGGATGGGGGATCTCCCAAGATACCATCTCTTAGTCCCAGAGTAAATATGCAGGGTGATCTCCCAAGATACAGTTTCTTAGTCCCAAAGTAAATACGCAGCTCAAAAATAATGGAAATAATAGTTACAGCAAGAAATCCTACAGTTTAGACTAAGTACAAGTCAAGGGAAAAGCAGAAAATCCACTAAGCATGTTGTACAGAGTTCAGATAAGTATTTAAGACACGTAGACATGCGATATTAGGCTAGACAGGATAACTACACATGCTAGTATAACTCAATTAAGATGAAACAGGTTATTAGTCAGTAAAAATCGGATTTTACAACAAATAGCCTGTGTACTTACTCGTCACCACACATACATGGCGCTCACATATCACAAAAGCACCAAATCCTATGGGGATTTTTTCCACAAAAGATTAGGCAAGCCACCTACCTCGAACAAAGCTCAAACAATTAGTAAGAATGTCTTTTCAAATATTTTCCAACGCCGAATGGATATAATAAGCAATTAAATACCATAAATATAACTATAAGAAACTAATCTAATTAATTAAATCAAGGCTCAATCAAGAAATTATAAAAGCGCCCCAAAACTTTAGCCTAGGCCCACATCTCGGAATCGGGTAAAAGTCACAAAATATGAACACTCATTAACTCACGAGTTCACTAGCATCAAAATTATCCAAATCCGATATCAAAATTCAAATCAAAACTCAAAAACTTAGTTGAAGAATAGTTAGCCAAAATATTCCTCTGAAAATCCTTCAAATAATCGCCCAAATCCGAGCTGCCAAAGTCCTAAAATGAAAATGAGATCAAACCCTCGTAATTCCTCTTTTCTACCGAGCAATCTTCCCACCTGCAACGCCGCACCTATTGGAAAACCATCGTCGTTGCGGATTCCACTTATGGATAGGGTTTCCGCTATTGCAAACTAGTGATCGCACCTACGATCTCGCTTCTGCGGAGACACTTCCTCTTCTGCGATCCCAAAGCCTCCCATGCCTCTCCCCTTCTGCGTTCAAGCTGTCGTAGAAACGACTCCATTCCTGCGTCATTCATGTCGCACTTGCGATCACAGGCAAAGCTCCTCTAGACTGTACCTGCAATCCTCCTCTAGCACATTCGTGCCTGCACCTACGGCCAACCCCACCGCAAATGCGTTGACACCAGAAGTTAAAAGACTTCGGCAGTCCTCCCATGTCCAAAATGGATCCAAAAAGGATCTGAAACACACCCGAGGCCCTAGAGACCTCAACCAAATGTACCCACAAGTCCAAAAACACTATAAGAACTTAGTCGAGCCCTCAAATCACACCTTAAAACACCATATGAACTTAGTCGAGCCCTCAAATCACATCAAACACAGCCAAAATACGAATCACCCTCCAATTCAAACTTATTGAATTTTGAAGCTTCAAACTTCTACGACCGATATCGAAACCTATCAAATCATGTCTAATTGACCTAAAATTTAACACACAAGTCATAATTGACATTACAAACCTACTCCAACTTTCAAAATCACAATCCAACCCCGATATCAAAAAGTCAACTTCCGATCAAACTTTTCAAAAATTTGACTTTCGCCATTTCATGCCTAATTCAGCTATAGACTTCCAAAACAAAATCCGGACACGCTGCTAAGTCCAAAATATACGGAGCTAACGAATCCAAGGAAACTCCATTCTGGAGTGGTCTTCACACATTTTCAATAACGGTCAAAATCCTAGACCTTAAGCTTCCGTTTTAGGGACTAAGTGTGTCAAATCACTCAAAACGCCCAACAAAACCTCCCGAAAAGTCACATACGCAGAAAAACATATAGGGGAAATGGTAAATAGGGGATCGAGGTCATTACTCTCAAACTGACCGGCCGGGTCCTCGAACGAGCATAGAAACATACATGAAGTGGTGAAAAGATGAGAATAACAGCTGCGCATATCATGCTCGGTCTCCCAATTCGCCTCCTCGAATGGCTGACCCCTCCACTAAATCTTCAATGAAGCAATGTTCTTTGACCTCAACTTTCGAACCTGCATGTCCAAAATTGCCACCGACTCTTCAACATAAGATAGATTCTTGTCAAACCAGGATGGGCTAAAATCCAACACATGAGACAGATCACTGTGATACTTCCAAAGCATAGAAACATGTAATACAGATGAAATCCTGCTAGACTAGCAGGCAAGGGAAGCTCATATGCAACCTCCACAAGTCGCCACAACACCTTGAATGGGCCAATAAACTTGGGCTCATCTTGCCCTTCTTTGAAAACCTCATGACACCCTTCATGAGTGAAACCCGGAGTGGGACCTGCTCTTCAACCATGAATGCAACATCGTGAACCTTCAGATCTGCATTACTCTTCTGTCTGGACTGGGCTATGTAGAGTCGATCCTGAATCACTTTAACCTTTTTCAAAGCATCCTGAACAAAGGCTGTACACAGTAATCTAACCCCACCTGGCTCAAACCAACCCACAGGAGACCGATACCCCCTACCATACAGAGCCTCATACGGTGCTATCTAAATGCTCGACTGATAACTATTATTGTAGGTAAACTCCCCAAGTGGCAAGAACTGATCATAAGAATCTATAAACTCCATCACACACGTACGAAGCATATCCCCTAATATCTGAATAGTGCGCTCAGACTGTTCATCCGTCTGAGAGTGAAATGTTGTGCTATACTCAAGCTGAGTACCTAACTCATGTTGTACGACCTTCCAGAACTGTGATATAAATTGTGTACCCCAATCAGAGATAATAGATACCGACATGTCCTTCTTCATTATCCTCCACCAATAATACTGGCTCAAGTTTTGATACATCTTCGCATCACCCGGAGGAATGAAGTATCGCGAATAGTGAGCCTCTTGAAGAATCAACTCACACAATTTGTCTAGATTTGGCATACAAAGCGTACATTGTTTCCTCAACGCACCATCATCATCAATAGTGACCTCCTTAGTATCATCGTGTTGAATGGTGTCCTTAAGGAGAAGGAGATAGTGGTCATCATCCTAATGCTCCCTGATAGGCTCACAAAGAAAAACTGGGAGACCTCACAAGCCAAAACTCATCTCGGCTCAGAAATATGTAATCTAACAAACCGGTTGGCTAAGGCCTGAACATCTAATGACAGTGACATCTATGCTGCTGGAAGATATGCTAAGCTCTCCAAATTGTCCTCCCTACGGCTCAAGGCATCGGCCCCCACATTGGCCTTCTCGGGATTGTATAGAATAGTGATATCAAAATCCTTAAGGAGATCTAACCACCTACGCTTCCATAAGTTATGATCTTTCTGCTTGAACAGATGCTGCAAACTCCGGTGATCAGTGTAGATCTCACAAGGGATGTCGTACAAATAGTACCGCCAAATCTTCAAGGCATGAACAATATTTTCTAACTTAAGGTCGTGGACATGATAGTTCTTTTCATGCACCATTAGTTGTCTAGATGCATAGGAAATCACCCTACGACCCTACATCAGCACTACACCGAGAGCAATAAATGATGCATCATAATAAATAGTATAAGACCCCAAACTTGTAGGCAATACCAATACTTGGGTTGTAGGTAAAGCTATTATCTTGAGCTTTTAAAAGATTTCCTCACACTCCTCTATCCACCGAAATGGAGCACTTTTCTTGGTCAGCCTGGTCATAGGTGCTGTAATACATTACAATCCCTCAACAAATCAATGGTAATAACCCACCAAACTAAGGAAACTACGGATCTCCACAGCTAAGGACGATTTGTGCCAACTCTACAGTTTTTCCACCTTCTTCGGATCCAAAACTCAAACATTGAGAATTGGGCATATAACTTCTTTTAACTCAAGGATGAAGCACAGTCCCCAGGTGGTGCTCATGATCCTCTCGACTCCGGGAGTACACCAGAATGTCGTCAATAAACATAACGACGAATGAGTCAAGATAGGGCCGAAATATACTGTGCATCAAATGCATAAATACTGCTCCGGCATTGGTCAGCCAAAAAGACATAACAAAGAATTCGTAGTGACCATACCAAGTCCTAAAAGCAGTCTTCGGGATATCAGGCTACCGAATCTTCAACCGATGATAGCCTAAACGCAAGTAAATCTTTGAAAACACTATGGCACTCTGTAACCGATAAAATAGGTCATCACTACGAGGCAATGGATGCCTGTTTTTCACTATAACTTTGTTCAACTAGCGCTAATCAATACACACATGCATAGAATCATCATTTTTTTTCACAAACAAGATCGGGGAAGCCTAAGGTGACACACTGGTTCGAATGAAGCCCTTATTAAGGAATTCCTGTAATTGTTTCTCAACTCCTTCAACTCGGGATGAGCCATAAAATTTGGAAGAATAGAGATGGGCCGAGTGCCCGGTAACAAATCAATATCAAAGAAATTATCTCTATTAGGCGGCATGCCGAAAAGATCAACTAGAAATACATCTGGATAATCCCTCACAATTGGGACGAACTCAACTGTAGGGTTATCAATACTGGAATCTCTCACATAAGATAAATACGCTCCACGCCCTTTCTCAACCATTCGTTGAGCATTAAGAAATGGAATAACTTTGCTGGGAGTATTATCTAAGATACCTCTTTACTCTAGTCGTGTTAAGCCTGGCATAGCCAGCATCACGGTCTAGGAGTGACAATTAAGAATAGCGTAATGGGGCAAAAACTAGTCCATACCCAAGATAATATCAAAATCTACCATACTGAGCAATAATAAATTTGTTTTGGTCTCAAAACCACTAAGAACAACAAAACACAACTAATACACACAGTCAATAATAATAGAATCTTCCACAAAAGTAGACACATAAATAAGAGAACTCATAAAATCACGGGATACGCCCGAGTAAGGAGAAAAATAAGATGACACAAAGGAATAAGTGGAGCCTGGATCAAATAAAACAAACGCATCTCTATGACAGACCCAAACAATACCCGTAATTATAGAGTTAGAAGTAATTTCCTTTGTTCAACCAGGAGGATCATAATATCGGGCATGGGCTCCCCCTCTAGGGCAACCTCTACCTCCCCGACCTCTACCTCGAGCTGGTTGAGTAGGTGGAGTGGTAACTGGTGCTGCATTCACAGCCTAAGGACCCGGTGGAGAACGCGGTGCCTGTAAAGTCTGTGGAGGTGCACCCCGACTAAGTCTGGGGCAATCGCTCACCATATGGTTAGTGTATCCACACTCAAAACAAGTTCTCAGAGGGTGTGGTTGTTGTGGCTGTCTTGGGATAGATCTACTGGACTGACCACTGAAAACACCCCGTGCAGGAGGTACACTAGATACTAGCGGCGCATAATAAGGCTATTGGGGCCTAGGAGTTGCCGAAATGCCATTGGAGGATGGAAGTGCTAAATGAACAGGGCAACTAACAAAACCCCTACCATGGAGAATTGCAGCTAGGGTACAGGTACCGGTATACGAGCCTATCTCTCGAGAAATCTTGGCCTCCTTCTCCTCTCTCTCTCTCGAGCAACCATTCCATCAAATATCCTAGCAATACTCACAACATGTAGTACGAGATATCCATCTCTAACTCTCGGGACATACTAATCCTGATGCTGGGATGGAGCCCATCAATAAACAGACGAACCCTCTTTCGAACTGTAGCAACCATGGTTGGTGCATGCCTAGCCAAATCACTAAAACAAACTGCATAATCTGACACAGTCATAGCACCATGGCACAACTACTCAAACTCTACACATCAAACATCCTTGACAATGTGGGGAACATAGTCTCTCAAAAAGTTATCCAAGAGATGAGGCCAACTAAGTGAAGTTGCCTCAGTCGGACTATAGCACGCCACCACTTATAGGCTGCTCCTCTTACCTGAAACGCAGTGAAAGAAACCCCACTCAACTCTGCTACACCCATAGTACAAAAGATACAGTGGAACTCCTCAAGAAAACCCTAGGCATTTCTAATTCCAAGCCACTGAAAGTAGGAGGGTGGTACTTCTTGCACCTCTCGAAACTACGCTGCTCCTCCTTATAAATTGTTGCCACGCCCTCAGGCCGAACTGGGGCTACTGGCTGTACTAGTATAACCTTTGAAATCTGATTAGCTTGAACCCGCTGCTCTGGGAAGCGGGCATCGAAAGTCTATAACCCTCCTCCGTCCCGAGATGTGGCAGGAGCAAGGGGAATCAACCTTTCCCGAGCTAGAATACCAAACATGCTCAAGAACTATGCAAGGGTCTCCTAAAAAGCTAGTGTAGTAACATGCGTCTAAGGTTCCTGTGCTCCGGTTAGAGCTACTGCTGGCTTTTCTATAGTAGCTCTTGCAAGTGCTCTGGCTATACCACGTGGACTTCCTCAGCCTCTACTCCGGCCCTGGCCTGTCGCGGGTCTATTAGGGGGCGCAGGTGCCTAGTCAGATAATTTTTTTATACGTATCCTCGCCATCAGTGAGAGCATAGCAGACAAAAGTTTAGAATTTCGACACTTAGTCTCTACGATTAAGTAAGCCTAACATTTGTGGAATAATGAAAATGAAAGAATAAATTTGGAAACTAACTTCAATAGATAATTAAATTAGGGATAAAAAGTCATTCGTTATGTACAATCACCAACTCTTGAATATACAGTATTCCCAAAACCCATAACATCATAAGTCACAAGCTACGGAGGAAAACTAGCATCTCTATACATCACAGTCTAATAAAAATACGGGAAGGTAAATGATATTGGAGGCAATAGAGGGGGACTCCGAGGTCTGCGAACTCGGTAGAGATACCTTGAAGTCTCCAAACACTCTACTCATTGGTGAAATGGTTTATAAGAAGTACCTGGATCTGGACATAAACATGTGCAGAAGAGTAGAATGAGTACACCACAACGTTACCCAGTAAATGCCAAGCCTAACCTGGTCTATTAGACAAGATCAGGTCAGAGCCCTATGTGTGTGTATATATATATATAATAAATAAGGCAGAATGAAAATATTGAAGTGTAATAGGAGACTAGAATTTAAGAAAGAGGAAATCACAAAAAAAATTAACAATGCATCACACAGAGGTATAACAACAGGGGATCTCCCGGGATACCGTCACGTAGTCCCAAAAGTAAATATGCAGGGGGATCTCCTGAGATACTGTCTCGCAGTCCTGAAGTAAATATACAGGGGATCTCTCAAGTTACTGTCTCATAGTCCCAAAGTAAATACGCAATGGAAATAACAATTACAGCAAGAAATCCCGAGCATGTTTGGAAAGCTATCTTGGAAATAAATTTGGGTGTAATTGGATGTAATTATACAGTTTAGGATGTTTATTTGGCCAATTAATTACTTGGTCAGCATGGATTTGGATCTAATTGGAGGGATGTAATTAGACTCTCCAATTCTTAAAGGGGAGGTGAGAATTGGTAGTAATTACACTATATAATTACAAGGTTATTTTTTAGTTTCTTTCTTTTTTGTTTATATTTTAATTTATTTTATTTATAAATTTTATTTCTATAATTTTAATTATTTGATTTTATTTTAATTTTATTAAAATATATTTTTCTTTGTATATTATTTATCTTTAATTTCTCTATTTTTACTTCTTGTAATTCCAAGTAATTGCTTATATTTTATTTTTTATTTATTTTATTATTTTATTTTTTTAATTATACTTCCTAATATTATAAATAATGAGTCATTAACAAACTTTACATATAATGAGTGATGCAATTATAGTTGAATTTATTTGTTGAACGCGGTTATAAACTTATTATAGTTTAATCTTAAGTTATAGTGAAACTTACTACTATTATGATGGAATTTGACATTTGTTAAATTATTAGGCTTTTTGAATTTTAAAATAGTGTTATATTTATGGTTTCAATTTACTTGTTTTAGTAGTAATGGCTCACATTGCGTGTTGTTTATTTTTCAGTTAGAATTGACAGATTAGTTGTTTATTGTGAAAATGGTGACAACAATTAGATTTGTAAATGACATTATAAAAATATGTGATCTATTCCTGAGCTAGTTTGAAAGGGTTGTTAGTGCTAAAATGCGAAGTGAAGCGGTCGAGATTGAGTTAGTCAAAGCAGTAATCGAACTAGTAAGGGGAGTTCCCCAGGTGCAAAGCTGGCCAGTAGATACCTCGGAGCCAGGCCTCGAGCCTATCTCGGGCTTATCGAGGGTAGTCGGGAAGGGGATAACTAGCAGAGATATAGATAAATAAAGCTCTATACTACCAATCTTGAGCCGAATAATGAAGAACAAATGAAGAAAACAATAAAGTGCTAAGGCGACCTCGGGATCAATGGAGACAAATATCTTAGAAGAAAGAGAGGGAGATATTATTGCATAGTGGAAAAGTGGAGAATCATCCATTTGCTACAAGGTAGGGTAAGTCTCCCTTATATAGTCTAGGGGACTCGGTAAAGCACATGTATATTAATTGTAAGAGTACAAAGATAGGACGACTTGATGCAAGACCTCACAGTAGCCTCCAAGTAGGCCGGCTTTGTCAGATGTAACCATGTGCCTAGGAGATTTCCTCTTTTATCCTGGCTTCGGATCTTGCTTCCTCTGAGCTGAACCTCGACGAGCCCTGAGGCTGAGAACTCGATCGTGGCCTTCCACCCTCGGGGTCTAGGGGAACGCTTCCAAAATATCTTGAATAACATAAAATCAAGTCTTCTGATTTTGCCGTGTACATTAGTTTTGTCAAATATTTGAAGAATATTATGATATTATATTTATAAATATTAATTTACTTATCAAACATGAATTCCATGATGTTCTTACAAAATGCATATTTTTAATTTTTGAACTATCTAAGCTAAATATTACTAATTTAAAAAACATATATAAATTATTTTTACAATATTAGTTATAAATATGTTATTACTAAATTAATGTATATTCTCGAAAAACTACACATCTTAAATACCAAATATAATATCATTTATACATAGAAAAATTTAGAGGCATATTTTATTATATTAACTTTTAATATTTGATAATTGCTTAATTAAAAATTTAATTCAATCGTATAATACACTTGTGAAACCAAACAGTAAACTTATAATTACACTATAATTATACTATGACAAACAAACATGCCATCGTAATTACGTAACTATGTAATTACTAAGTTGTATAATTAATACCCTAGTAATTACACCAATTCCAATTACAGCGTGGCTTCCCAAACTAACTCTAAGTACAAGTCAAAGAAAAAGTAGGAAATCCACTAAGCATTTAAGGCACATAGACATGCGATATTAGGCTAAACAAGATAACTACACATGCTGGTATAACTCAATTAAGATGAAATAGGTTATTACTCAATAAAAATTGGATTTTACAACAAATAGCCTATGTACGCACTCGTCACCTCACGCACAAGGCGATCACATAGCACAACAGTACCAAATCCTAAGGGCATTTCCCGCACACAAGGTTATGCAAGCCACTTACCTCAAACCAAGCTTAATAAATTAGTAAGAATGCCTTTTCCACGACTTTTCGTCTCCTACTGGCCCAAATCTAACAAACAATTAATTACTTACCATAACTATAACTATAAGAAACTAATTTAATTAATGAAATCAAGGCTCAAGCAAGCAAATAGAAAACCACCCAAGTAGTCGACTAGGGCCAACATCTCAGAATCGGGTAAACGTCTCAAAATGTGAACACTCATTCACATACGAGTTCACTTGTACCAAAATTATCCAAATCCGAATCAAAACTCATAAACTTAGTTGAAGAACATTCCAACTTTTTCCTGAAATTTCTCAACCAAATTCCTAAATTAAATGATGAAATAAACTACAAATTAGTGGAATATAACCATAAATGAGTTAAGAATCATTACCCAAAAGTTTCCTCTGAAAATCCTTCAAATAATCGCCTAAATAAAAGCTCTTAATGTCCTAAAATAAAAATGAGATCAAACCCTTGAAATCCCACTTTTCTGCCCAGTAATCTTCGTACCTGCGGGACTCTAATCGCACCTGCGAAAAACTATCGCAGGTGCAGATTCCACTTATGGCCAGGGTTTCCGCTTCTACAGACCAAGGATCGCACCTGCAATATCGCTTCTGTGGAGACCCTTCCACTTCTACTATCCCAAAGCCTCCCAGGCCTTTCCTCTTCTGTGTTCAAGCTTCCGCAAAAGTGACTCTGCACCTGCAGTCTTCATGTCGCACCTGCGACCACATGCCAAGCTCGTCCATACTGCACCTGCAATCCTCCTATTGCACGTGCATGCCTGCATCTGTGGCCAATCACTTCATAGGTGCGATGACACTATAAGTTGAAAAACATCAACTATCCTGCCAAGTCCAAAATGAATTTTAAAATGATACGAAACACACCCGAGGCCCCCCGGTACATCAACCAAATGTACCCATTAGTCCTAGAACACAATATAAACTTATTCAAGCTCTCAAATCACATCAAACAACACTAAATACACTAATCACCCTCCGATTAAAACTTAATGAACTTTGAAACTTCAAGCTTCTATAAATGATTCGAAAACCTATCAAATCACGTTTGATTGACCTCAAATTTTGCACACAAGTCATATTCGACATTACGGACCTGCTCCAGCTGCCAAAATTGAAATCCGACCATGTTTTCAAAAATTGCACTTACGGTGAAACTTCCCAAAAATTCGACTTTGCTATTTCAATCCTAATTCAGCTACAGACATCCAAAACACAATCCGGACACGATACTAAGCCAAAAATTACCCAATAGAGATAACAAAACTGACAAAACTCTATTTTAGAGTCGTCTTCACATAGTTTCAACTATATCAAAATCATAGACCTTAACTTTCCATTTTAGGAATAAATATCCCAAATCACTCTGAACTCACAACCAAAACCTCCCAGCAAGTCACATCAGCAGTAAAATATACAAGGGAAAAAATAAATAGGGGATTAGGGCTATTACTCTCAAAAATTGACTGGCCGGGTTGTTACAGTATGCTTGATTCTATGTTCGATTCTCATACGCCTGAACCCAGCTAGGGTTTAAGAATCTCCTTCTCCTTTACCAATTTTGATTGCATGGGATATATTCTTTCCTTCTTTGTGTTTGATTGATAGTTTTCCATGTTTGTCTCTTAGTTTTAACACTACATAAACCCTTCCCCCAAACCCCTAAAAAGGGTCTTAATTACTAAAATTAACGACTATTACTCCTTTACTCTATATTGTTCTAAACATTGGCTCTACGCCGGGTGAAAGCGAAGGCCACCAAAATTTGACTAATTCACCTTTCATAGTATGAGGACAGACCAGTGTTCATCTGAAACTCTTGGGAACTCTGACGCACTAAGATTATTCTGGGTTCTGCTGCTCTCTATTGATGTTTGAAGTACCACTAAGACTATTCTACTTGTTTATTTGGTTTTCAATTGGTAACTGCTAAGTTCTCTGACCTTAGCAGTTTCATCCTCTTCCTTTGTGTTCATACTCTTTATATTCATGCCACTGAAACTTTTGTGAATAAATATGTTTCTACGCCATCTCTATTTGCAACCTTACTGGCTCTGAAGTTGTTCAGTGACTCTAAACTCTTTCTAGCATTTGAACTTTCCTAAAATTCCCAACTCTGATACCTCTCTAAGGCATGTGTTCAATATGAATGAGTTTTGACCCTCTTAAGCATGGTTAACATGATGTGTGTGTACAAATGCTTATTATTTTGTATTTGGGAAAATTGGGATACCAATTTTCCTCGACATAGTGCTTCGAAGAGCAAATCCTGAAGGCACGGGATCTCGGTTCGGTTCCCTCCTCGAGACCTAGCCGATGCCTTGCCCAGATCGAGCATCGATTAAGACCCTGATGGGCGAAGATATTCCCCGAGGGATGTGTCTGGGGCCCACGAGACTACTCTAAATGGCTCGACGTCAGTTCTCCTACAAAGAAAAGCAGGCTATCACATCTCGTTCTTTAATTGTATTTGTTTATTTCATATAAAGTTTGGACGCCCCTCTTTTTTCAATAAAAGAAGGGTCACCAACATCTTGTAAGACATCTCTCCTGTTGGCCTTACAAAGAAAGCAATAATATTCTCTCTTTTCTCTAAATTTCTCTCCGGTTAAGTTATATTCATCGATAGCTATTCTCTCGGTTTGCCTATAAAATATATCTCGAGATCATGCTCAGCATTTTATTTTTTATTTGTATGTTCTTCAACATTTTGCTCAAAATTGATCATATAAAGCCTTACTTACTTGTATATTTATCTGTTATTCCCTTTCCCTACCACCCTCGATAGGCCCAAGGTAGGCTCGAGGCCTAACTCCTAGGTACTCCCTGGTTCGCTCTAAGATCGGGAACGATCCCATATTGGTTCGATTATCATTTTGGGTAGCTCGGTCTTTACTATTTCACTCCATGATTTAGCATTCATCACCCTTACAAACTAGCTCGGGAATAGATCACGTATTTTTAGAATTTCATTTATAAATTTATATTTTGTTACCATTTTTCATGGTAAACAGTTTGGCGTCCATCGTGGGGCTAAAAATAATAGTGATTATTTTCTTGCTAGTTTCGTCACTTAAACGCGCGATATCTTTCACACTTTTTCTTGCCCGAGAACTTTGTGATTACAGGTCAAAATGTTTGGCTCGATAAACAGGGTTGAGAACAACAACCTCGAAGACCAAAGTCAGAATATCTCTGCATAATCCTGAAGGCATTCCTAGACCAATCCCAGTGGACGTGGATTCAAAGGATGCTCAGCAAGTAGACGAAACATCTCACACCGATAGAAGTGTACGACTCATCGACCAACTGGAAGCGTAAAAAACCCTAGCCTGGGAGAAACAAGAAGTTAGTCTTCATGTTATCTTTGAAAAGTTGCAGGCACAACAACTACCAACCGCTCAACTACAAAGCCACCCAAGAACTAGTACAGTGGCCCCAGATACAACTCTACCCGCCGAATGGGTTCTCGAAAGTTCGAGCAACAACGAATCAGTGGATGACCTCGCTATCATAAAATTACTCGAGGACCTCGCCAAAAGGATTGAATCAGGAGCGAAAATGATCGCAACCAACAATAAAAGGGTCGAGACCTTCAACTCTAGGGTCGATCAGATCCCTGGCGCCTCTCTGCTCCTTAAGTGTCTAGATTCAAAGAAATTCATTCAAAGGCCATTCCCCAAAGAAGCGGTGTTGAAACCTATCCCGAAGAAGTACAGAATGCTGGAATGCCCTAAGTACAATGGCACATCCGACCCCAAGGAACAAGTCACTGCGTATACCTGCACATTAAAAGGTAATAACATAAAGAGCGACGAGATTGAATCCGTACTATTGAAAAAGTTCGGCGAAATGCTTTCAAAGGGGGACATGATGTGGTACCATAACCTGGCCTCCGACTCCATAGACTCATTCTCCATGTTAGAGAACTCTTTTGTAAAAGCACATGTCGGAGCCATTAAAGTAGCAATGAGGAAGTCCGATGTTTTCAAAATAAAACAAAGAGAAAATGAGATGTTGTTGGAGTTCGCGTCCCAGTTCCAGATAGAACGAATGGAGTTACCACCAGTCTCCGATGATTGGACGGTGCAGGCCTTCACCTAAGGCCTAAATGAATGGAGCTCCATGGCTTTGAAACAACTAAAACAAAATCTGATCGAATACTCGCCCGTAACCTCGTCAAACATCCACAACTGGTATCAATCAAAGATCAGGGCAGAGGATGACCAGCTGGGGCCCCATCGGGATCGGTGTACCCAAGAAGATTCCCGGCAAAAGATACAAAGCCAAGCAAAGAACGGTATCAGCTGTACCTCAAAGACAGAAGGAACGCCCCAAGGCGCAATCTGCCCCGCAATGATAGGAGGATGGATCGAGGACATGATCCTTGAGGGGTCATCAATAGGGCCCTGTTTGACCAAAACATAGGACCAGTCAACGCACCTCACTTGTCGGAATACAATTTCAGCGTCAACATACCAGACGTCGTGTTCGATATCAGTAAAATCTGGTATGCAAAATGGCCTAGACCAATACAGTCGGATCTTTCGCAGAGAAATTACAACTTCACGTGCGAGGTCCATAACACACATGGCCACCGAACCGAAGATTGCCATCAACTACGAGAAGAAGTAGCCCGGCTACTCAAAAAAGGGCACCTCCGAGAGTTCCTCAGTGATCGATCAAAAATTCAGTTTCGAGACAGGGAAGTAGCTAAGAAGAATAAAGTAAACGAACCTCAACACATCATCCACATGATCATGGGCGGCGCGGATACCCCACAAGAACCCATGATGAGGAAAAAAAAAATATCTATCAAAAAGGAGAAACGGACTCAATGATATATCGTCGATGATGCCCTTACGTTCACTGAAGAAGATACAGATGCCTTGACTCAACCCCATAATGGCGCTCTAGTAATTTACTTCCTTGTAAATTCTTTCCAGATAAAGTGTGTATTCGTAGATCCAGGTAGCTCGGCCAATATTATTAGGTCAATGGTAATAGAACAGCTCGGTTTAACTGAACGGATCGTACCTGCTATTCTAGTCCTCAACAGGTTCAACATGGCGAGTGAAACAACAAAAGGAGAGATCATCATACCCATCACCGTAGGCGGCATAACCCAACACACCAAGTTCCATGTCATCAAGGGGGATATGAGGTACAATGCCTTGTTCGGACGACCATGGATACATTACATAAGAGCAGTGCCGTCCCCTCTCCACCAAATGATAAAATTCCCGACAAAGGACGGAGTCAAAACCATCCCTGGAGAGCAGCACGCGGCGAGAGAAATGTTGGCAATGCACGATGCATTTCTCGATCCCCTTACCTCCACCCCCGAATAAGCCCACGGGCAAATCAGGTTTCAACCCCGGTCAGGTTTGATAAAACACAAAAATAAACCTGTGTCACATACCCGATCCCGGGAGATCAAAGCAAGTCAGCACCGATCCCGGGAGATCAAAGCAAGTCAGCACCTAGAAGTATCCTGTCTCAAGGTACCACCATTTCTTTTATTTTATTTTCAAAATAGAAATTATCCCTCGTGCAGGCACCATCCGAAAGGGTCGAGGCCTCCCTAGACAGGCGCGCCTAATTCGACCGAAGATATCGAGATTCATGCATTTTTCGGAGATCTCGAGACCTCCCAATAAAGGCGCACCCGTTGCACTATTTTCCTTAGACCGAATTTTTATCCCAAAAAGAAAAGCAGGATTTTTACTGGCAAGATTTTAAATAAGGAAACGCCCGCAAAGCCACCAGGCGATAAAACTCCACGCAAATCACTCGAAGCCGCCGTCTTTACGGCCAACCTCTGAAGCAGCTGGGAGCATCCCTCCTAAAATTTGCCAGACTCAGAGGAGCGCTGAATAAAGTTCCTTACGGTGGGATGATGTATCAGGCCGAAGCGGCCAAAATAGCTAAATCTCGTTAAGGCTCTACATGTATTATTATATCGGGCAATTGGAAACACCCCCCTTCTTTTATCAAAAGAAAGGCTCCTAAACAAAAGCAAAGCAATATGAGAGTCCTAAAAATATCCCGACTCAGCTTAAGAGTTGATCGAGTCAACTCGACAACATATATATCATGTTAATAATGCCTTGCTTTGCACAAAGAAACAAATCACAGCACGCCCCCGATGGGGACATCCCCACGAGATACATCCCGCGATACTCGTAGACTTAGGAAATTTGACATTCGGACGACCCCAGGGTCAAAATGCCGGGCTCATCATGCCCCCAGAAATAGCTCTATTAAAAAGCTGTCTTCAAGAAAACTCGATAACTTAGATACTTTTGCCACTCGCCATGCACTGGAAAATCCAAAATTGTAAGACCCTAACAGGCAGCGTTTGCAAAAACAGATCTGTTCTCCATAAACTGTAAGACCTCAACAGGCATGGCAAACTATAAGACCTCAACAGACATGGTAAAACTATAAGACCTCAACAGGTATGGTAAACTATAAGACCTCAACAGCCATGAAAAATCCCGTAGTTTAGGCTATACGTCGCATTTGTAAGAATCCCTAATGGTCATACCCTCGGCATAAATGCCTAAAGCTGCTTCTCGGGATAAAAAATGGCCTCGGCCAAACACACACAACTCTGGTCGAAACGACAGCTATAGCCCAATAAAAAGCGACCCGGGGATGCCCGACTATTTCTAAAAAATCCTCCAAATGTACTTTGGAAACAACCAGTTAACCATAGGCTTACCTCAATAGGAAAAACTGAGTCCCAACCATGTCGGCTCCAAAATAGAAAAATGCGTCGTTCTACTTGACTTATGGTCTATGAAACTTCCAATGTGCTCAAAACACCACCGATTATGACTTGAAATCGAGGTTCTTTTAGAAACGACGATGAGTTAGGTAAAATAATCAATAAGACCTTAACGAGAGTGAAACAAAGCCTATAAAAGCCTCCAGGCCTCACATCAAACAGCGTAAGTGCCATTGTCGCGGGCTAAGCAAAGCCTCCAGGCCTCACACCTAAAGGTCTTTACTACCATCAAATTGAAAATTGACAACACGAGGATTAAAGAAAGCTCGAATCGTAACCTGATTTGGATAACAGATCCAAAATAGTTAAACTAAGCAAAGCCTCCGAGCCTTATATCAAAAGGTCCCTGTGGCCGAACAGCATAAGTTCCATTGTCGCCGGCCAAGAAAAGCCTCTGGGCCCCCTATTGAAAGGTCTCTATGTCCAAACAGCATAAATGCCATTGTTGCTGGCTAAAGCATGCCCCCGGATCTCATGTTGAATGGTCTCGATGACCAAGCAATCGAAATCCCACTGTCACTGGTCGAAAGCTCAAATGAGATTCAAGGAACAATTACAGCTCGAATCGCGATGCAACTCGGAGACTGGACGAAGAAGATCATCAAGCGCCCAAGGGTGAGAAGCATAAAGCACTATCTCCAACCGGATGCTCCGAAAGGATCAAAGGCAAATTGCAGCTCGAATCACGACAGGATTTAGTGACTGGATCCAAAGATTATAACATGACTAGGAGACTGAACCTGAAGATATCAAGCACTCGACATCAAACTCTGATCCATTGGCGCATCCAATATCTTCCGAGGAATCAAAGCCGATGGCCCAAATCTCCATGAGAATCCCTCTATCTGCATATTCCCCGCTACTGCCTACACAATAAAGGGCCCCCTCCAGCTCGGCCCCAACAAGTAAAATAAGCCGCTATCTTTCACTCTACCCGGTCGAAAAGGGACCTCATGACTATAGAATGGTCAAGTCTATGCCCCACACCGAAAGGAAAATAGCTTGTCAAAATGCGCCTTCTATGGCCTCAGCAAAGGACAACCAAGCTCCCCGATTTTCCTCCTGTCTTGGGCCAATTTTGCCAGGAAAAGGAGCCCCCCGCACCGACCTGATCGGGATACTCCTCAGCAAAGAGCCACAAAATAGTTACCCTTCGACCATTGGGCCATCCAGGAAAAGGTTATTTTAGCTTACCTGCTTCACCTAATGTGTCTCGAGACACCCGAAGGTGGAACCCAAGAATAATTCAATAGCGGATACTCTAGGAGAGGCGACCCAAGCGACGCTATCAATACACCATCAGAAGACAAAGTAAATCCCCGGGCCACACACTCACAAAATCGCTTTGGCCTAGAATCACGAAAGATCACCACCTTCCGCCTGTAAAGGTAGACGAGAGCCGGATGACCTACCCAAGCTCGAGCCATGGTGCAACTCGGAGACAACTTCCAAAATTGATTTGTACGATCAAGAGCAGTGACAGGAAAAAGGTACAAAAAGAACAAAAGCTTTAAAATATTTTCTTATATTACATGCAAAAACATTCTCCACCTACAGGCACGCCCCGCGCACCAGAAACAAGGTTACAAAATGACGGAACCTGTATTTTTTGTTAAACAATACCCTCTGCTGTGTCCACAAGGAGTGGCCAAACATCGCCCTCATCCACCTTGGCTCAGGCCAATTCCTCTGAAAAATCAAGGCCCTTGCTCCAGCTTCCTCGTAAACCTCCCTCCATGTTCGACATCAAACATGTTCTTTGACCCTCTCTTCATGATCGAGGGCTCGCCTCAACTCGGACTAAATGGCAGCAGCTTCATTTGTACAAATCTCCATCTTTCGATCAGCCCTAGGTCGGCTTGATGCAACTTCCTCATCGATTACCCCAGCCCTGAATTTCGAATGTCCAAACTCGGGTCTCTCGATCATATAGTTAATTTTCAGAGTCTTCATTGTATTCAACCCTTAGTAGATGCTCGTAACTTATGACACCCCGATGTCGGGCTTGTGTATTTATTCCGCACTCTTTATTTAGACTTATATTATGAGCTAGGTGATTAATTAAAAGCTTAAAAATAACTTTTATTGATTAAATGGTTAATTCAGGAGCTGTGTCAGCTGGCCTAGTTTCACGATAGGTGCCATCATGACCGGGTTGATTTTAGGTTCGTGATAGTCAATGTCTTCATTTTGGGTGGACATTTGTTCATTTGTATGACTATATTTTATATTAGTATTATTTATTTTATTTTCATTAGTAGTTTTGTGTAAAACCATTAGCTCACTATTCAAGAGTGAGAAATTAATTTTTATTGGAATGGTGGTTTTTTCCTTAGCTATGGTGGTCGGATTTCTTGCACCATTCTTTTCTATGGAGGTTGTGGGATCCTTAGATTTATACTGTTAAAATTGAGTATCTAGGTATTTACCACTGCTTGCATTGAATAATTTAACGGAGATACTTGGGTCAATGGTGTTCTTTACTGTCTTGTTGATAGTTTGTTGATTACCTCTTATACCTTGTTTCCTTCCTTTGATCAAGGACATAGTTTTCCACTCCTCTTGTTGGTTTTCCAATTTTGTTGTTGCTAGTTGTTACTTGGTCATCTCCTTACTGGCTTTGCTATCTTGCTGAATATAACTACATTGTTTTAGAGTGTGGCCAAATCTTCCACAATTTGTGCATAAGAAGTTTTCTCCCTCATAATGGATGTATTATTTGTGATGTCCAACATATAGGAGGGGTTGGACTGGGATTTATAGTGGAAGTTCAATACAAAATCTTGCATAACAGCCCCTTAGTGTGCTTGATGTACAAACATCAATCATCAATAGGCGTCCAATTGCATTTCCAATTTTTTCTAAAATTTTTGCATCATAAAATTCTGTAGGCAATTGAGGGAGCCTAATCCACACTGCCGATGCTTTTAACTTTTTATTTGATGCCACGAAATTTGGTTTCCATCTTGTAATGGAAAGAAAATGACCATTGGTGAACCATGGCCCTTGCTTTATATCTTTTTCCATATTTTCCTTTTATTTGACCTTAATTATGTAATAATCTTCACCATGATCAATCAATTGAAAGTCCTCCGTTGACCGCCATAATTATTGGATTCTCTTTTAAATAGTGGTGCAACAAACGTTTTCCTACTAGCTTCACAATGATAGAATTTTTCCAGGGCTCTTAAATTCTCTGTCTATATTCTTCTGATAACGAGATATTTTTTATGCCCCGTGTGTTAGAAGTTACAGAAAACACGTAAACCACGTCATAACACTACAACAAATGTTGATCATTTCCAAAGCATACACAAATCATTTACTTCGTAAATCAAGCTCAGTTTGAGTAAAAATATTTTAAAACAATATTCAATAAGTTCAAACGAGTGATAAAATAGTGAGTATAAATGATAGAAAACGTAAATAGCCCCTCGGGCATGTATCATAAATCGCTCCTCAGGCATAATATCAACAGAACCAGCCCCTCGGGTTATCTCACAATCACCCGTAATTAGTCCCTCGGGCATAACATAAATCAAGAACCACCCGTCGGCAACAATATGAATAAAAAATAGCCCCTCGAGCAACAGTATGAATCAACAACAGCCCCTCGGGCTACATCACATCACTCATATTGGGTACCCTTGCTCTCTGGGGGTGTACAGTCTCCAGGAGTGGCCCCTTACAACCCAAGTGCAATATCAAACAGGCACTCAGCCTTATAAGAAGCTACCTCATAGCGTAACAAATCAGGCCCTCGACGTCATAATCATGAATCAGTACCACACTACTGCGGCGCGCAGCCCGATCCCATGGTATCTTCACAACACAAGCCCTCCGCCTCACTCAGTCACAAATCTCACAAGCCACTCGGGAACAGAAACATATAATGCTCAGCCCAAAATATCATTTAAGATGTTGAAAGAGAGTAAATATGGCTGAGTTATGAAAATAGTAGAATACAGCATGACTGAGTACAAATATGAAGTCAAAATAGTGCGGAATAGTAGTAAAAATCCCCTAGGGGTCCAAAATAGTTGGTACGAGGCCCAAATATGGCATTCAACCCAAAACATGGTAATAATTTCCAAAACACAATGATATCAACAAGTTTAAATCAAATACATGACTTAACAGTCATACAAAATGGACTAAGTCACAATCCCAAACGGTGCATGACCCCACGCTAAACATCTAGCATGTGTTTCACCTCAAACTAGCACAACAAAGTGAAATTTGGGGTCTCATACCCTTAGGACAAACATTTACAATCATTACTTACCTAAATCCGGTCCAAATTCTTGCCCGCGATGCCTTTGCCTCTCAACTCGGCCTCTGAATGCTCCAAATCTAACCAAAAGTAGATTCATACCATCAAAATACGCTAAGGGAACAAAGCCCACTCGAAAATATCCAATTTACACCAAAAATCCCGAAATTGGCCAAACCCGGCCCCCGGGCCCACGTCTCGGAAACCGTTAAAAACCACATCAATTGAATCCTTACACTCTCACGAGTTCGTGCATACCAAGACATAAAAATTGGACCTCAAATGGCCCCTCAAATCCCCAAAAGAAATTCTCAAACTTTTCTTTCATTTTTACCCAATTTCCACTCTAATTTCTCAAATTAAATGACGAAATTCAAGACTAAATCATGGAATTAAACCAAATATGAGTGAAGAATAATTACCACAATTGCTATACTAAAAATATCCTCAAATTTCACCTTCTCCCGAGCTCTCTAATTGTTTTTGTGATATTGGACTTAACCCTTTATTTTGAACTTAAACATTCTGCCCAGTTATTTCCTTCACCGCGATCGCGAAAATAGCTTCGCAATCACGAAGCAAAAAAAGGACTGCCCCCATATCAACCTTATGCGATAGTGGAAAAATAGACGATCGCGAAGCACTGCCTAGCCAAGTCACAAGATCGCGACCATCCCCACACGATCGCATAGAACAATACTTTCCCCTTCTCACCAGCTCACTTTCTTCTACGCGAATGCGGCCTTGCCCATGCGTTCGCGAAGCACTACATCACAAGCGTACGCGATCGTGACCTCAACTCTGTGGTCGCTTAGAAAAAATTCCACCTCTGCCCAACTAAGCCTACGCGATCGCAGACTCCTCTTCGTGATCGCGAAGAACAAAAATGCTTGCAACAGAACTTAAGAAAATCTGCAACTTTCAAAACAAGGATTTGATCCATTTAACCACCCGAAACTCACCCAACGCCCTCAGGACTTCAACCAAATACGCCAACACATCCCATATCATCATTCAAACTTTTTCCAACCTTCGGAACACTCAGAACAATATCAAAACATCAAATGAACCACGAATTCAAGCCTAGGAACTCCAAAAACTTCCGAATTTTGATTTCGATCAAAAAGTCTATCAAATCTCGTTCGAATGACCTAAAATATTGCACACACGTCAAAAATGACACAATGGACCTACTCCAATTTCCATAATTCCATTCCGGCCTTGATATCAAAATCTCACCTATCAACCGAAAAACGCTAAAATTTCATTTTCACCAATTCAAGCCTAAATCTACTCCGGTCCTCCCAAACACATTCTGATCACGCTCCTAAGTCCCAAATTACCTAATGGAGCTAAATAAATCATAAAATTCAAATATGAGATCATATACTAATAAGTCAAAACTTGGTTAAACCTTTCAAATTTTAAGCTTCAAATTGAGAACTGTTCTTCCAAATATATTTTGATTACTCTGAAAACCAAAACCGATGATTTGCATAAGTCATAATACATCAATCGTTACACATATAATTATAACATCTTTTTACCAAAGTCATATAGCTATGTTTTCTCACAGAAAAATAATAAAACTTTAACTAACTCACACAAAAATCATAGTTACCTAAAAATACAGACTCCGGGAGGAGTCCCTTATGGCCCAAGCACAATATCAATCCATCTCGTGGCATAATCAAACAGGAACTCGTACTTATAACAAGCCACTCGTGGCATAAAAAATAAGGCCCTCGATCTCATAATCATGAATTTGTACCACACTATTGCGGTGCACAGCCCGATCATATAATATCCTCAGAACATAGGCCCTCGACCTCACTCAATCACAAATCTGACAAGCCACTCGGGCACAGAAACATATGATGCTCAAAATATCATTTAAGATATCACAACAGAGTAAATATGGTTGAGTTATGAAAACAGTGCAATACAGCATAACTGACCCCTAAGGGTCCAAAACAGTTGACAGGAGGCCTAAATGTGGCATTTAGCCCAAAACAAAGTAATAATATCCTAAACACAATGATATCAACAAGTTTTAACCAGATACGCGACGTAACAGTCATATGGGACGGACTAAGTCACAATCTCCAATGGTGCACGACCCAACGCTCGTCATCTAGCGTGTGTGTCACCTTAAAGTAGAACAACGATGTGAAATTCGGGGTTTCATACCCTCAGGACAAACATTTACAATCATTCCTTACCTAAATCCGATCCAAATTCTAGCCCGCGATGCCTTTGCCTCTCGACTCAGCCTCTGAATGCTCCAAATCTAGCCAAAAGCAGATTCATACCATCAAAATACGCTAAGGGAACAAAGCCTACTAAAAAATATCCAATTTACACCAAAAATCCTGAAATTGGCCAAACCTGGCCCCGGGCCCACATCTTGGAAATCGATAAAAAGGACATCAATAGAATCCTTACACTCTCATGAGTTCGTACATGCCAAGACATCAAAATCAGATCTCAAATGGCCCCTTAAATCCCCAAAAGAAATTCTCAAACTTTTCTTCCATTTGCCCCCAATTTTGACTCTAATTTCTAAAATTAAATGATGAAATTCAAGACTAAATCATGTAATTAAACCAAATATGAATGAAGAATACTTACCCCAATTGCTCCACTGAAAATCTTTTCAAATTTCCCCTTCTCCCGAGCTCTCTAATGATTTTTGTGATATTGTATTTAAACCCTCAATTTTGGACTTAAACATTCTGCCCATTCATTTACTTAATCCGATCGCGGAAATTTCCACGCGATCGCGAAGCACAAAAAGGACTGACCCTCATATCAACCTTACGTGATCGCAGAACAACACATGCGATCGCGAAGCACTGCCTAGCCAACTCAGGCGATCGTGACCATCCCCACGCGATCGCATAGAATAATACTTTCCCTTTCTCACAACTCACTTTCTTCTACGCAAATGCGGCCTTGCCTACGTGTTCACAAAGAACTAAATCACAAGCGCACGCGATCATGACCTCAACTCTGTGGTCGCATAGTACAAATTCCACCTCTTCCAAACTAAGCCTATGCGATCACGGACTCCTCTTCATGATCGCGGAGAACAAAAATGCCTGCAACAGAACTGAAGAAAAATCTTCAACTTTCAAAATAATGATTTGATTCGTTTAACCACCCGAAATACACCCGAGGCCCTCGGGACCTCAACCAAACATGCCAAATCATCCCATATAATCATTCAAACTTGTTCCAACCTTAAACACACTCGTAACAACGTCAAAACATCAAATTAACTACGAATTCAAGCCTAAGAACTCAAAAAATAACCGAATTCGGATTTCGATAAAAAATTCTATCAAATCTCATCCGAATGACTTGAAATTTTGCAAAAACATCACAAATGAGACAACGGACCTACTCCAATTTCCAGATTTCCATTCCGATCCCGATATCAAAATCTCACCTATCAACCGAAAAATGCCAAAATTCCATTTTCGCCAATTCAAGACTAAATCTACTCTGAACCTCCAAAACATATTCCGATCATGCTCTTAAGTCCCAAATTACCTAATGGACCTAACCGAATCATAAAAATTCAAATCCGAGATCATATACTAACAAGTCAAAACTTGGTTAAACCTTTTAAATTTTAAGCTTCAAATTGAAAACTGTCCTTCCAAATCCATTATGATTACCATGAAAACAAAAACCGATGATTTGCATAAGTCATAATATATCACACGGGGCTAGTAATGCCTAAGTACAGGCGAGAAAAGTGCAAAATCTCAAAACGAGTGGTCGGGTCATTACACATATAATTATAACCTGTTTTCACCAAAGGCATATAACTATATTTTCTCACAGAAAAATCACAAAACTTTAACTAACTCACACAAAAATCATAGTTACCTAAAAATACAACTTTTCAGCAGTATTTTCTTATTCGAAGATTTTTTATTTTTTTATCTTTTGTATATAAATAATAATTCAATTTTAATAAGAATGAACCAACTCGACCCCTCCTGACCTAATGCCCATATATCTAAATTAAAATAATACTAAAAGTGAATCCTTCAAAATATGATACTTCTATCTTTTCTTTTTCTTCCCGATTTTCATTTAAATTGATAGCATCTTTGTGTCAAGTGCTCCCTAATTGAACCTTTTTTTGGTCAAGATCTCATGCATTCAAACTATGAATTTGCAGGGAAAAGGAACCACTTATGTAGTATTTTAATATATGTATATGGATATTGGCTCAGATTGGGTTCGATCATTGCCATTTTAAGCAAAAAGAAGTACAAAATTGACCGGTCAACCGAAACTAATTACATTCTCTAGCTAATATATATATGTATTTTCACTATCCAAGTTCTTCCTCTGTGAACCATCGTGACAACACCTAGTCTCTATGACTACGTAAGGCTAACATTTTGCAGAAATAAAACGAAAACATGAAAAGTAACAATTTAACATGTTATATACGGCGGAAGCAAAGTGTCCAATTTCTCGTCATTAAGGAACTTTGGAAGATCACCTCGAAGGCTCGAGACCACGGACGAGTATCCTCCCTCGGGGGTCGTCGACACTCGACCTCAGGGTAGTATTGATCATGGTAATGGTAAAAATAGGGAGTCCCCAGGCACACAGCTAGGACTGACAGAGCCCAGTGGACTACTCTAAACCCGAATCAGGGTGTCATCTAGCTGTCCCATCTCCATATCTTTATAATTAACGCATTTTGTACTATGTTGGGATTCCCTTACTATATAAAGGGGATCCTTGTCATTTTGTAAAGGTGTGTTGCTTCAGTTTCGCCACAAGAAATATACAAGAACATTCTCTCTGCTCTCTAATATGTTCTCTTAATAGTATTGCTCTCACTTATTATCTCCATCATTGTTCATTAAATATTTCTTATCATTAGCTATAAAGAGCCTTCATTAATTATATTAAAACTATTAGTCATACTTTGATCACCCTCGATAGCTCACAGCCGAGCTCTAGAATAGACCTCGAGGCCACTAAATCGACAAGCTCAAGGCGCTGATTGTTAGCTTATCAGTTTGATTATCACTTTATCCCTAACTCTTATTTCGTTTCTTAGTCTCGCATAAATATCATCAACTGTTTAACAACTAGCATAAAAATAGATCACGTATTTTTAGAGTCTTATAATCAAATTTAATTGTTATTATCGTTTTCACGGTAAACAGTTTGGTGCCCACCGTGGGGATAAAAATAATAGTGATTATTTTATTCCTTATTCCTTATTTCATTACACAACGCAAGTTATCTTTCACACCTTTTCTTGTCCAAGATCTTCAATTTTAGGACGAAATTCCTAGCTCAGTAAATAGAGTTGAAAATGACAACCTTGAAATCCACAAAAAGAATGGTGTGACTGCTCCAGGTGTTGGTGTACCACCAGGAAACCTTGAGAACGCACCAGGACCAATCCTAGCGGACGTAGTTTCATGCGGGGCCCAACAAGTCGAGATAAGCTCATATACCAATAGGTGCGTGCACCAAGGAGATCCACAAGAAGCTCAGAAAACTCCAACAGGGGAAGGACGGAAGGTAATCCTTCATGTTATTTTTCAAATGTTGTAGGCACAAAAGTTGGCTATCGGTCAGCTGCAAAGTCACCAGAAAACTCCTAGCACAGTAGCACTGGGGACATCTTCCCCGATTGAACAGGTACAAGAGATATCTAGCAATAACGGGTCAATAACAGATCATGTCATCGTAGAGATTCTTTAGGACCTCACCAGAACGATCGAATCGGGCGAGAAAATGATAGAAGCCAATGATAAGAAGGTCGAGACTTACAACTCTAGGGTCGACCAAATTCCATTAGCGCCCCCGATCTTTAAAGGTGTGGACTCGAAGAAGTTTGTACAGAAGTCGTTCCCACAGGAAGCGGCCCCAAAATGCATTCCAAAGAAGTTTAGAATGCCAAACCTTCAAAAATATAACCGTACCTCTGACCCAAATGAGCACGTTACCGCCTACACTTGTGCAGTAAAAGGCAACGATTTGAAGGACGACGAGATCGAGTCTGTCCTGCTAAAAAGTTTTGAGAAACACTTTCCAAAGGGGCAATGATGTGGTATCATAACTATGCCCCAAACTCTACAGACTCATTTTCCATGCTGGCAGATTCCTTCATAAAGGAGCGCCCATCAACGTGGCCACAAGGAAATTCGACATCTTCAAAATTAAGCAAAGGGAGAACCAGGTGCTGCGAAAATTTGTATCTCGCTTTCAAATAAAACTACCACCAGCCTCTGACGACTGGGCGGTGCAGGCCTTTACTCAAGGTCTAAATTAGTGAAGCTCAGTGACTTTGAAGTATTTAAAAGAGAATCTAGTCAAATATCCTTCCATGACTTGGTCGGACGTCCACAACCAATACCAGTCAAAAATCGGGGTCAAAGATGACCAGCTGGGAGCTCCTTAGGGCTCAGTATACCCAAGCAAGCTCCTGGCAAAGGAGCCAAAGCCAAACAAAGAAAGATACCAGCCATACCCTGAAGACAGAAGGAATGCCCTAAGGCGTAACCAACCTTGCAATGATCGAAGGATAGACCAGGGACAGAATCCTCGGGGACTGATTAACAGAGCCGGGCTCGATAGGAACGTGGGTCCAGTGGAGGCAACTCACTTATCAGAGTAAAAATTCAATTTCGACATATCAGACATCGTGTTCGCCATCAGTAAACTAAGAGATGCTAGATAGCCCAGGCATATACAATCGGATCCTTCACAAAGGAACCATAACTTAGTGTGCGAATTTCACAACACGCATGGACATAGGACCAAATATTGCCGGCAACTTCGGGAGGAAGTGGCCCGGTTATTTGACAATGGTCATCATCCAGAATTCCATAGCGACCGAGCCAAAAATCAGTTTTGAGATGGAGAAACAACGAAAAAGAACAAAGTGGACAAGCTGCAACATGTATCCACATGATCTTTTGAGAAAACTGCCACTAGTCGAAACATCAAAGTCTCCACCTACACAGGGACTAAGAAATAAACCAACAATAAGATAGCAACCACGAGAAACGCTTTTGGCTGTATTCAATTAAAGGACCATACCACGTCCTCCAAACGAATACCAAGTTTTAAAAGCGCCATCGTCGATGAGGTATAACCATCTCCCTTTGAATTTCGTATTTCATGCTAACCTTTGTGCAGGTGCCTGACCGAAGAAATCAAAATGCTGACATAGCTCAAAGACCTTAAGGTTTAAAAGCATCTGTTGCACTCTTTTCCTTCGGTCGAGTTTTTATCCCCAAAAAGGGTTTTACCGGCAAGGTTTTTAATGAATCAAAATCCACATGCTACCTAAGAAAGACTCAACAAGTATTCGAGGCTTTTTTCGCAATCAACCCCGAACACTAGGGGGCATCCCTCGGGGTCCCAATAGGAAAATGATGTACCGGGCCAAACGGTCGATCGAACCATGTCCGTATAGCCAATCCCCAACGGCGGAAACATGTATACGTCTACCAAGTTATCGAAGAACAACTTTTTGTCAAAGCATCTCACACTCCAAGAAAACCTCAGCATTTTTACAATAGCGACTCCTCCATCGAAAATGACCCGAACACTCAAGGACTGGCGTCAACTATTCAAACACCTGAATGAACTTAGGTTCGGTAATCCAAACTCATAAACCCTCAATGAGGAAACATGAAAATCATAAAACATCTCCAAGGTTGAAAGTGTCTCTAACACTTGGTGACTGGCGTCAAAATCTCATAAATCGCATGACCTCAGTGTCAGAATCGCAATAATCGTAAGCCCTCAATGAGGCAATACCAAGTTTACAGTTAATGGCTCCCGAGCCAGACTACCCTCGATGACTCGGGGACTGTCTCCAATCACCATTCATTGAAAAACCCGATGCCACAAGACCCCTAGCAGCTAGACTCGATCTCGTAAGACCTACATAAGGCAACAACAGTATCTGTAAGACCTCCTGCAAGGCATGAACCATACTTATACCAAGTATCTAAAAACTGTAAGACCTCAAAGGCTTGAAATTTTGTAAGACCTTAATAAAGGCATAAACCCGATTTCAAAGTTAAGGCTATATATAAAACTTGCAAGATCCCTAAAACGCATATCCTCGATATAGATGCCTAAACTACTTCACTCGGGATCAAAAATATCTCCGGCTAAGCACAAATGACTACGACCATAAGGTTGTATGAGCCAAACCAACGTGACTCAGGGATGCCCGACCATCACTACAAAATCACAGACCTTCAAATACTTCTAATCTACTTCGAAAAGAGCCGGTTAAATAGGCTACCCTCATTATAGGAAAAAGAGCTTAGACCATGTCAGCTCTAAATCAAAAACTTCGAGATACTCAGCCTCCGAGCCAAACCTCTCGAGGTGCTCAATCATTGCCACAACATGGCTCGTAATCGAGGTTCTTCATAAACCATCGAAGAGGTAGGGAAAATTATTTCAAAAAGTCCTTAATGAGGGAAAAATAAAGCCAATGAAAGGTTGTTTCGACCCAAGGCATAAGGACATTGTCGCCAGCCTAATAAGCCTCA
Source organism: Nicotiana glauca (assembly GCA_026770625.1). Classification (NCBI taxonomy): domain Eukaryota; kingdom Viridiplantae; phylum Streptophyta; class Magnoliopsida; order Solanales; family Solanaceae; genus Nicotiana; species Nicotiana glauca. Next base: position 59,697 of record MU739266.1, read on the forward strand.
AGGCCACACATAAAAGGTCGCTTTGACCCAAGGCGTAAGAGCCATTGTCGCCAGCCCGCACAAATACAAAATTTGAGGGTCGAATGAACTCGAGTCAAAACCCGACTCAGAGACAGAACCCAAAATAGTTAACTAAATATGCATAAAAGCAAAGCTTAAGAGCCATTATCGCCATCCTAATGAGCCTCAGGGCCACACACATAAAAGAGCGCTCCCCCCCCCCAATTGTAGTCAGCCTGCGCAAATCGAAAAACTTGAGAGTCGAATGAGCTCGATTTGAAACCTAACTCGGAGACTGAAACGAAAATAGCTAACTAAAAAGGTCGCATCGACCAAACGACTAAGAGCCTATGGGCCAGCCTAATGAGCATTAGGGCTATATCATGAATCTAAGGATTCCTACCAACTCAAAGGCCAATTTATCTAGCTAAAATCTCGGCAAACAAAACCCAAAAGATACAAAATCATGAGGTTTCCCCTTATACATATATGTAATAAAATACAAGCTCCATTTATAACATACTATGAAAGTTCTATACATAAAGACAAAGAAGGAAATAAACATCACCCTTGGGGACCATGGCCCGATGACCCCATCATCGCCATCTTCGGTGTCAGACAAAAGGAACTTGTCATCATAATCCTTCGCCTTGGCTTGCTCGATCTCTTCCGAAAGATAGAAGCCCCCGGCGTGAATATCCTCGAGAGTTTCCCTCTGAGATTTGCACTTCGCGTACTCTTTACTATTGTTCGGTCGACCAACAGTTCTCCTCAGTTTAGCTCTAGCAGAGGCAATGCACTTCAAATAGGCTGCTACTTTCTATCCTGCCATTGTACCACTCATTACAGCCTCAGCCCGGGCATTCACCACCTCGACCTTCACCTTCGAAATCTTGGACTCGAGCCTTGAGATAATATTCGCTCGGGCAAAATCATTCATACAAGCAATTCGGATTTGCATCTCGAGTGAAGAAGCCTTATTCAAAGCACCCTCCTTGGCCGCAACTTGGACATCTACATGAGAACGCAGCTCATTGAACTCACGTTTGGTCCGACCAACATCGCCCAAAATTCGTTCCAGCTCCTCTATTTTGCTCTCCAACAGAAATATTGAAGCATTAATCTCCGAAAATGATAGGAGGAGTGTATGTCAATGTGAATTACAGGATACCTATCTTTCTAGGCGGCTCTCACAGCTTCGACTTTGATCAGCCTCACACCGCAGGGATACAAGCTCGATTTCCTTTCACGCTCAAAAAAGCTTAAGGGTTTTTCCTTATCCTAAATTTTTCGCGGCCTAGACTTATAGCGAAGTAGCTCAGACTTAAGCCTGTCAAAGGCCTCCAAAACATAATTCAATGAGAAAGGAAGAATATGAGACCGCAATAATCCTATGTCAGTTACCGAAGCTTACCATAAAACTGAGCCACTGAGCCTCACCAACGGACGAGCCAATGTCCGATGTCTTAGTTTCCCGCGAAGCACCTTTGGTATGAAAAGAAGGAGGCACCATGTGCTCCTCGCCCTTTGAAGTACCATCAGTAGAAACGGGGAATGTTCTTTCAAAAATGGAAGCCACCGAAGCCGTATGATCGGTCAAATCTGCTCTTTTGAGTCGCTGAGAAGGAATCGCCCCGCTGCGAGCGTCCTCACACCTCGAAGACCCTTTTCGTTTATTATCGACCCTCGACCCAGAGGTCGGTAGTCTCTCCTCCTCACCCAGAGTGCACGACCTCATCTCAAAAAACTCTCCAATACCTACGGCGGAAAAGTTTGTACGCTAGAAATAAAAGTACAATTTTTGGGGAAATAATCTACAAAGCACCTACCATGATGCTTTGCCACCCTTCTCCCTTTGGACAGGTCTCACCACTTGCGCTTATCATAGGTCGAACAAGCTGCCAGCTTACGAGACCATTCGGCCAAATTAGGGACCTCGTTCGGCAACCAATGAGTCACTACAAAAATTGAAACAGAAAAAAGTCGTTATGGAGCCCACCTCCAATCAAAGTGATAAAAATATAGGTACGACACTTACATGTGAAATTCCATCTCTTGGGAAACGGCAAAAACTCTCCAGGGATGATATCGATAGTTCAAGTTAAAACGAACAAGCTCATACATCTCCAGTCCTCATCCTCTTCGCCGTCAACGACAAGAGATTAGTTGGATCGACGATGTAGGGTAATCAAACACCGATAACACAGTGACTGATATAACCTCATAGGATGACTGAGGGTAAATTCAAGCCCAGCCTTATCTGTGAAGTATCTTGTCATCTGCACTATCTTCCAAAGGGATGGGTGAGCCTGCACCAAGGTAACCCGATATCTCCGACAGAACTCAAGTACGACCTGGTCGGGGTGACCCGACGTAAAAGCATGTGTATACACGCTCACAAACTCCTTGACCTAGGTCAAGATGCTTCCTTCAAAGGAAGGTACTTATAGTACCACACTTTCTCCCCATCCGCGGTCTTTTTTTATCATTTCGAGGTGTTCCTTGACTACTGATGAGATGAACCTCGATGCCTGCTCCTGACGTCCTTAAATGTTAGGAGGTTTCTCCAGTGTAAAGTCTCTCCTCGAGATGAAGCACCTCGAGGCCTGCTGACCGGGCACCGGCGTTGTACGACCAACCAGACGCAAAATAGAGGCTGAACTTCCCTCTCGTTGATGAGCGGATGTTGATGTAGCAGTCATGGCTATGATAAAAAGAGGAGGTATAGAATAGGGCTGAGATTTTGAGTTAAAACGACGGGAGAGCTAGCACAAAGCACCAAGTTCTATGGAATAAATAGTTACTCGGAGTAGCAGAATATCCATTTGAGAGGCAAGTGAACGAATATATATGGGTAAAACAGCGACTGCTTGCCTACCAAGATGACCAATTAATTCAGGCCATGTTAACACCACTTTTTTCTTGGGAAATGTACTGGTAGGACCCCCTGGGGTCCTTTATCAGATTGCACAAATGCTGGTATCCCGCAAAATTCGAGAGTTATTGAGACCTCGAGAGTGTCTCTCTATCATAAACACCAGCCGCAATGAAGCAGTCGACCTAACTTTATAGAAGGAACCGATTTCGGGGTCTTGATCGCTCCAAGTATGGGATCCAAAGAGCTAATGTTAAAATTCAAAGGATAGCTCCGCAAGAGTGGAGAAATATAAAGAATGGAAAGACTTGGAGTAGAGAAACCCTTTTGTATTGCAAAAACTATATTTACAAGGTGCCTCTTTAAAAGACCCATTGCCCCGGGAGTACGTACATAGAAAGAAAAAAGAAAAAAAGAAAAAAGACACAAGATCTACTCTTCATAGCCACTATCTTAAGAACCATCTCCAGGATCCTTATCTGGAGCAATCAGGAGCGCCGACTTTCTCTCCAACTCTCGGGCCTCCTTAATTTTGGCCAAAAGATCGACATCTCTGGCTCCGACCCCATCCAAGGCTTCCCCCTTCGCCTTCACTCTAGTATGTTCAATGGCCCGACCCAATTTTAGCTCGGCCTCTATCGATATATCATGTGCTATTTGATTCGCCGTGGCTGCATCCTTCATATAAGTAGCAACTTTTCCTTCGATCTCGGACTTGGCTGCAACCAACGCAATAATCTCCTTTCAAGAATTTTGTAGAAGATCATGGTTTGATATCAACTCCAGGTCACTACTTTGTTTTCCTCCCTCAGCTCGAGGATCTCCACATTTAATTTACCAGATGTGCGAATCGTTTTGTCCGACCTGCGAAGAGAAAGATAAGCTAGTCAGTATAAAACTATAGGAGCGAAAGGCAGATTCGCACATGGTAAAACACCTGCTCAGCAAGATCAGCCTTTTCCCGGAGTGCTCCCTCCAAAGCAGCCCAGAGCTCGGCTGACTCTTTCTCCTTTCGAGCAGAGTAAGCCTTTGACTCTCGCAGTCCTGAGGCAAGCCTCTCAAGCTGCTTTTCATGGCATAAAAGCTTCTCATGGAGCCTGGAGACGGAATCATTGTACATCTCTTTACACTGCGACATAACAGAAGAATTAGAGGAATGAAGACTAATGCTCGAGACTAAAATAAATAGACGTAAAAAAGCTATCACCTGCTGAAGGAATATCTCTGCTTCCTTGACGGCTCCAGGAGCATTGAGACCGATATTGTTGCTAACATAATCAACAATGTTGTCAAGCGCGCCTCCCCCTTGAGAGGATTCCCCGCTTTGGCGGTGTTCATATTCTGAGCGTCCCTTAGCTCCCCTAACGTGAATCGAAGGCCTGAACTAAAGTCACCCAGATCATCGATATTCGCGATGGGCAACTCCTGCCCCCAAAAAGCTCCTGGTCCAAACCCTTCGGGACAGGAAGCAACGGTCCCCCTAGCAAAATTTGTACCACATCTAGCCACAGGATCCGAAACCACATCAACACCCTCCTGAAGGGTCTTCACCATATGGGACCAACCCAAGTGGCCATTCCTAATTCAGTGGCTTTCAATCGAGGAACCTTCGAGACTCCGTACCCGACCTCGGTCTTTTTTCCAAATAACACTTACTCTTATCATCATCTTCGTCCCTAGTGCCAAGGCTTGCCTCGGAAGCTGAAGCTAAGATCGTAATGGCGGTTCGAGGCTTGTGTGACTTAGGTTTCTTTGTCACAGAGGGATCGACAACCTCCTTGTCCTTATCAGGCTCCGAAGTCTCCATCTCACACTAGGATACGGTCTGATCGGCATATTCTCACAAAGGCCTGCACGAGCATAGTGGCTATAACTTATCAGCACAAACGATACAGGGAGAAACAAAAGGCTAAGGCATATGTGGAAAAGAAAACTTTACCATGATTCTTGGCCACCCACTGCTTCTAAGCTAGGTCGGGCCAAGACCGGACTAGATATGGGAATGAGGTATCCAACCGCTTGATCCATCTTGACAGGTCTGAGACCACTTCAGGATACCAAGTGGCAGCTGCAGAAACCAAAACAAGGTCATTTTTTTGGAAGAAAGGTAAGAATATCAAAAAAGCATATTAGAGAAAAAAAATGCTTACGCTCTGTGTTCCACTTCTGCGGGAAGGGCCTCCTCCCGGCCGGAATGATGTCCGAGGTTTTCACCCGGATGAACCTAAACATCCATCCTCGATCTTTGTCCTCGTCGGTGCTCGAGAAAGATGATTTTTTGTATCGATGGTGAAGCCTAATCAAGCCTCGATAAAATCGAGGGTTATACAACCTTATCAAATGATTGTGGGTAAAGGTCTCACCCTCGAAATCATCGTAGAAATAAAGGAGCATCAAGAAAATCCTCCAGAAAGAGGGATAGATTTGGCCGAGCGTGAGTTGATATTTGTCATAGAAATTGAGGATAACCGGATCTGTCTTCGGGGGGGGGGGGTAGAAGGAACGACCTGACCCAAAGTGAACTGGTAAGTATTTAGAGGAAACCAGCCTCATAATCCGTTATGTTCTCATCAGGGCTGGGAATCTCCACCTCCACTGCCTCCCTCTATCAGTAGTCTTCCTTTAACTTCCATATGTTGGTTACAACACTAATGTACCGGGACACGTGTTCACATCGGCCCAGTGTAGATGAGGTTTTATCGATGGTAAAGTCCTTCGACATGTCAAGATCAATGGGAGTACATTGTCCTAAAGTGGGTATCACTTTGGGTTTCCCTTTAGACGTTCGAGATAAAGATGTGACCCTGTCTTTCTGAGGAACCGTCTTGAAGGTTCTAGCCATGATGATGGTGAAATTTCTCTAAGAAAGTAAGAAGAAATAATGCAACAGGGGTTGGGTCTGGCTTTGCGAATTTAAAGATGTTGGGAAAGTAAGAATTATTAAACTATTGGTGCGTTTATAAGAGTCGTGTGGGCAGTAGAAGGGACGAGCTAATAGCGGTTCGTGGGCTTTTTGATATTCGCTTTTGACGGCGACCCTTATGCGGTTTTTTATGCATTGCATTTAATGATCGTATAGGCTAACGTCACAATGATGATGGTCTCAAAATAGAAGCTGAAAATCATTTCATATCACTTCGTTCTAGGAAACGCGGGCACTATCTGTATATGGCAAAATCGGGGGGTCCAATTTCTCGTCATTAAGGCACTTACCACGGCCGAATATCCTCCCTCGGGGGTCGTCGACATTCGACCTCAAGGTTGTATTGATCACGGTTATGGTAAAAATAGAGAGTTCCCCAGGCACATGACTAGGACTGACAGAGCCTAGTGGACTACTCTAAACCCGAATCAGGGTGTCATCTCGCTGTCCCATATCCATACCTTTGTAATTAATGCATTTTGTACTATCTTGGGATTCCCCTCCTATATAAAGTGAATCCTTGTCATTTTATAAAGTTTTGTTTCTTCAGTTGCTCAACACGAAATATACAAGAACATTCTCTCTGCTCTCTAATATATTTTCTTAATATTATTGCTCACTTATTATATCCATTATTGTTCTTCATTCCTTATCATTTCCATAAAGAGATTTTGTTAATTATATCATAACTATAAGTCATATTTCGATCACCCTCCATAGCTTACAGCCGAGCTCTGGAATCAACCTCGAGGACCCCGAATCGACAAGCTCCAGGCCCCGATTGTTTGCTTATCGGTTTGATTATCTTTCTATCCTTAACTCTTATTTCGTTTCTAAGTCTCACATATATAGCATCAACTACTTAACAACTCCCATAAAAATAGATCACGTATTTCTAGAGTCCCATAATCAAATTTAATTGTTATTACTATTTTTATGGTAAATAGGGGTAAATTTAGTTAAGAAGTTTAGATGTCATTCGACATATACAATAGACACTCTCAAACTGAACATAAATGCTCCCAACCCCCAGAATATCATGAGTCACAAGGTACAAAAGTAAGTAGTGCTTCTAAACTCCAGTAACTATGAACGAAGAAAATACAAGAAAAATCTTTTTAACTTAAGGAAGAGTAGAGAGGTACTCCTAGGTTGGCAGACGCGGCACATATACCTCGAAGTCTATAATATCACCTTGCCTCACTGGAAATATGGTTGGGAAGAGGTACATAAATCTGTACATGAAAAAAATGTACAGGAAATGGCATGAGTACACCACAGCGGCACCCAGTAAGTGCCAAACCTAACCTCGGTCAAAGTAGTGATGAGATCATGTCGGGGCCCTACTGGTATATATGTATATTAAGATAATACAGTATGAAATATCATAGTAAGGATAAATACTAACAGTCAATGAGAATGAAATCATAGAAAAATAACAACTCAATACACAGAGATAGCAATAGGGGATCTCCCAGGATACCGTCCCGTAGTCACAAATGTAAATGTACCCAAGATCTTCTAGGATACCGTCCCGTAGTCCCAAACACAAATGTGCATGAGGATCTCTTGGAATACCGTTCCGTAGTCCCAATGTAAATTTCCAGTACAGGTGGATGTCCCAGGTTACCGTGCCATAGTCCCAAAAATAAACATGAAGGGGATCTCCCAGTACCGTTATGTAGTCCCAAAGTAAAAATATACAAATCAATCAACATAAACTACAGTTTCAACAAGGAATTCTACAATTTAGATTAAGTTCATAAAAAGAAGACAGGTAATTTTTGCACTAAACATAGTGCACAGAGTTTAGTTAGGCAGTTAAGGCAATCAAGGCAACTAAGGCACGCAGGCATTTTTTCCTAAGCTAAACAAGATAGTTACATAGACTAGTATTGCTCAATTAAAGGAAAAATAGGTATTTGCTTAATGAAAATGGGGTTTTTCAACAAATAGCCCGTGTACTCACTCGTCACCTCACGTACATGGTATTCATATATAAAACAGTACCAAATCCTAAGGGGAGTTCCCCGACACAAGGTTAGGCAAGCCACTTACCTTGAACTAAGCTAAAATTAATCCGAAATCACACTCTTCCCACGGTTATCCAACTCCGAGTGACCCAAATCTAATCAATTCAGTTACATAACGTAAATATAGCTACCAGAAACTAATTTAGATAATAAAATAAAAACTAGGGTAAAAAAATAGAAAAATTCCCAAAAATCCTCCACGGGCCCACGTCTCGAAATCAGGTAAAAGTCCCACTTTATGAATACCTATTCACTTACGAGTTCACTCATATAAAAATCATCCAAAACCGACGCCTAATTCCCATTCGAACCTGAGATTTTTGGTTTGGGAACTTTTTCCCCATTTTCCAAACTTCCACCCTCAAATTCCTTAATTAGATGAAGAATATAACAATAGATTAATGTAATATGATAAAAGTTGAGTTAGGATTAGTTACCCAATAACTCTCCTTAAATATCCCTCGAAACATCGGCTTTCACCGAGCTCCAAATTAAATTTAGTAACATGAAATTTCAAACCCTCGAAATCCCCCTTTCTGCCAAGTGATTCCCATTTCTGCGCTCCCAAGACCGCACGTGCGGAAGAACTATCGCAGGTGCGAAATCCACTTAATTGGGTTGGGGCCGCATTTGTGAGCACTAGGCCGCATCAGCAAGCCCCTCCTGCTGTTCCCAACCGCACCTGCGCTCCTAGCTAACAAGACCCAAATCCGTATCTGTGGCTCCTTAGCTGCATTTGCGGCTCACACACGCAGTCCAAAATGCGCTGGTGGAAAAATACCAGGTGCAACAACTTCGACCATTTGCATAAGTCTCAAACCAATTCGTTAAGCACCCGAGGCCCCCGGGACCTCAACCAAATATACCAATGAATCCTAAAACATCATACGAACTTAGTTGAACCCTCGAATCATATCAAATAATGCTAAAATCACGAATCACCCTCCAATCCAAACATCAAAAACTTGAAACATAAAAATTCTACAATCGATGTCGAAACCAACCAAACCATGTCCGATTGACCACAAAAATGTTGCACACTAGTCATATTCAGCACTACGGAACTACTTAGACTTTCAGAATCAAAAGTTCCACTATCTGCCCAAAACTCCAAAAATTCAACTTTTGCCATTCCAAGTCTAAATGAGCTACGAACCTAAAAAAAATACAATCCGGACATGCCCCTATGCCCAAAATCACCCAACAGAGCTAAAGAAATTGACGGAATCCCATTTTGGATCTGTCTTCACACTGTTCCGACTACAGTCCAAATTCTATGATTTAAGCTCTTATTTAGGGACTAAGTGTCCCAAAATACTCCGAAACTCAAAATGAATCTTCCCGGAAAATCACAATAGCATAAAATAGATACGGGGAAGGAATTAATAGGGGGTCGAGGCATAAATTCTCAAAATTACTAGCCAGGTCATTACATCCTCCCACTCTTAAAACATTCCTTCATCGTCGAATGAGCATAGTGTTGCGGCCAAATGCACATGCAAGGATACGCGGTCGTCAAGTAATAAAGTGAATAAAAGTCGGATGTCAAACCCACGAGGACTTGTGATTAACTATTAACTAAATTAGACTATCTTGATTATCTAAACAAGAATTAAACCTAGAAGTATTTGGTTCTAAACTAATTAAATAAAAAATATAGATAATGAACTTTTAACAAAGAGAAAGAGCATATATTTATGATATCAATGTAATGAAAATGATCTAGGGTTATGGGCTATCTAATATTCCTATTGTATTCTTCTATTGAATTGACTAACTAATTTATCTAGTTTATTGGTTGACAGGGTTAATATTGCTCATATGAATCTATCGAGTTCTTACTCGCCTATTCAAGCTAAACTAACTCCTATATGTCTATGGAATTAGAATAAACATGAAGCATTTATAATTCCTGTAAATCAACCAAGCAAGACAATTAGGTAAATGTATATCTTAACCGCAAATCTGTTCCCCGATGCCCAGGTTCAAGAACTTGCTCTACTCAATCCTATATGCAATCTAGAATTCCCACTTTCGAGTTCAACTCTAGATTCGTAGATAGTATTCAATTGATGATCAAGCAATCAAATAATTAAGTGCAGGATTGAATAAATAAACCAATATGAGAAACTAAGAAATCAAAATCAATATCCGAATAAAAATAGTCATGAAAGAACCACAACCCTAGAACGTGATGTTTAGCTCCACATAGACATGGTAGCAATGGCCGTGCTAGTTGGACAACTTTCTGTCCTGGGCGCGCTTAATCTAGGGCAATTGTCACCCTATTCCGTTTAGAATTTGGAAAAATATAAAACATGTAAGTTGTAGCCTTTTGAGTTAGCTTTCTAACCATATATTGTGGAGCCAAAATAGAGTTCTGAGCAAAAAGTTATATATATTTTACTAGATAGTGCACAATCTGCCTACTGGAGTCTTCATCCGCTCTAACTATCATCTGTTGACCCCCAAACGCGATCCTGCCTTAATTCCTTGATCTTTTACTCAAAATTTGAAGCTCCAAATCACTTGAATTCATTCCATAACATCTACATAGCTCGGAATCACTCCTACAAGACATAAAACACATAGTTAGTGCAAGACACTAGCGATTAAAGCACAAACTCAACTAAAGTGCAGTAAATTCGAGTGTAATAAGCGACTAAAATACGTAATTATAGCCCATCATCAACACCCCATACTTAAATCATTGCTCGTCCCCGAGCAATAACTCTACACTTTTTATATACACAGCCTTTTTGTACAATTCTCCTAACTCATCACACCAACAACATTTAAAATAGACTAAGCACAAAACTGTAACATCTTCACCTCAAAATTTGACTCACAAGTACCACGCATTATTCGTAACTCACCCACTTGCTCTAATATAGAAGTCACTGACATTACCTTTCCTTTATGAATCAAGTGGCCTTACACAACAAAAGAGAGTAGTTCCACACAATAAAATTTAAGAACACTTTGGAACTCAAGATTGAAAGAATTCACTCTCTCAGAAATAACATCCATATGGCAGAAAAAGATGCACCATAAGCTTGCCCATAGTGTACTACTCCACTAATCTAGCTCATTCAATATAGGATCAATTAGGAATTTATTTGATTATAATGTAGGCTACGGGACGGGTAGGATACGTTTAGATATAAGAGTGACTACACCTCCCTAAGCACTTTAATACATACATTTTAACATGCAAACCACATAATTATGTCGACCAAAACTCCACCTTCACATCAATGTCAATTAACCCATTCTTCTTTAAGCACACTTACTTCAAGAGCCGCCACTTATCTTTTTTTTCACAATAATCCAACTATGTTTTTTCTTCTTTTTCAATTCAAGTGTCTCTTACTCTTTCAAAGCAGTGCACCTTTCTCCTTATTCAATTAGTTCCACTCAAAAGCCAAACCAACCACCCCACACTTTAACTTTTACAAAGTTCATAACAATTCAAGTGCTCATGAGAGGTGAAAAGGTTCAAATAGATGGTTAATTCAAACAAATGGGTAAGGCTTGTAATGTGATTTCCAAAGAATAAGGATTATAGGCTCAAAGTGGTTAGATACGATACATAATAATTAGGCGGGTAACATATACATATCTGACTCAACAAAAAAATGCCTATATCACTTCCAAGACTGAACAATACTACTATTTCGCTTTGCAAATACACGGGGAAAGTTCTAGACATTAAATGCAATGCATTGCATAACTCAAAACCTTACACACACATGGCACATAACTCACTCGGGATTGGATTCATAGACACTCTAGTAAAAGCACTTAAGAAAAGTTAAGATAATACAATTTAAGGTACTTCTACAAGAGTCAAAAACTGAGCCTAAGCGTCACAACAAAAGTACTTACTCTTCTCCAAGCATAACGACGTCAAGAGATATTGCTTCAATTCAAAGCACAACACCATGACTCCTACTCCCAAAAAAAAACTAACTACACCTGATTCAAATAAAACCCTTGGAAGAGAACTGTGGCCTAAAGAAAAACCAAAGGGGAATTTCTACACTACCTAGAAAGAAAATCTATCCTTTTTCTTTACACTTAAATCCCTCAAGAAAATTGTCTAGGAGATCCATCGTCGGGAAAAGTCCAGTTTTTCTTCTTTTTTTTTTTGACAAATATTACTACACTAAAAACGAGGACTACAACTAAGATAAGATAGCACAAAATCTCACCCAAACAATCTCCTCGCCCTATACTTAAAATTAGGCAATGTCCTCAATGCACACTAAAAATAACAAGAGGGTAAAAGAGACTCCCTGGTATGCCAAAGGCCGAAGCATTAGCAGCTCACGAGATACTCAGACTTCTCCCAGCTACAATCCTTTGTGCGGTCACCCCACACTTATTTCAATCACATAGCTCACTTTTGCACACTTCTAGTGGCTTTTCTTCTATTCTCATAATCCTACAAAGATAGAAAAACAAAAATAAATAAAAATAAAAGAAAGCAGTAAAGTTGGGTTGCCTCCCAAAAAGCGCCTAATTTAACATCGCGGCACGACGTAAACCACTTTTTGCCTCCACCTCAAACTTATGAATTGAGCCCCAAATTTGGATTCAAGCTTTTTGCTATGCTCTTGGGGTGGTGAGACAAATTTAACAGGGCCAAGCAACCAATATCGTGTTCTACACTTTTTGGCTTTCAAATGAGGTATGTAATTATGTCTCCCCAGCATGATAAATTCCAAAATATAAGCACCCAAGTCCTCATGCATTGGCTCCCCCAAAGCCTCAGATGACACGATTTCCATGTCATCATCCAAACACAATGTTGAAAAATGTATAGAATGAGGAGCAGGATGCCTTAACTCTTGAATTGTATCACTAGTTACATCCTCCTATGTACACACACTAGAGTCTTCAAATATAACATTATCTACTTCCTCACATGACTCTAGAGTGATTTCCTCAACATGGACATCATTAATAAAAGTACGCTCGAATGATTGACTCTCCAATTTTAGCTCCTCGAATTGGCATATAAACTCCTTTTTCAGTTTCACGCAACTTAGAACTATTTTGTTGGGCGTTAGACGCATCAACCTTTGCAATCAACTGAGCTCCCAAGTCATGAATAGCAGTGCCAAATTTTTCGATCTCTTGTCCTATTTTAACTCTTCCTTCTATTAGGTCCTGTATCCCATCTGTAATTTTCTCACGTTGAGCCTCATATATCTCCAATCTTTCAGCTTGTTCCACCAGCCAAGTTTGACTCAAAATTTATTCTTTTTCACAATTTTCCTCTTGCTGGTACGCTCACTATCTTCATTCAATTCTCCTATATTGGACTTCATTCCTGTGGTTGTTGCCCTCAATATTTTCATATCTTTTTTGAGTTCATCCTATTGCTCTGCTACTTTCCTTAAAATATCCCTAATATATGCATCAGGTTCCATATCCTGTACTTCATTTCCCCTATCAAACTCACAAACATCATTAGAAAGATCATAATAAGGGCTCAGGGAATGATGAAAAGAATCAAGACAACCATCCCAGTGGCCATCTTGACCACCACACATATTACAAATATTCAACTCAAAGGATTGAGATTGTGCACACAACTCACTCCCGGAAATATTCTGACAATTTTTGCACCAGTGCGGTCCTCCACAATATGGATAAGGATCATCAAAATAAGAATAACCATCATTCGAATAACTTTCATTCTAAGATGCCATGTTAAAATAAATAAAAAATATTAACTAAACTAAAAACAAAAAAACTCAATATCTAATCTAGAAGAATAGTTAATTTCTAAGTCCCCGGCAACGGCGCCAAAAATTTGTTGCGGCCAAACGCACACGCAAATATACGCGGTCGTCAAGTAATAAAGTGACTAAAAGTCGGACGTCGAACCCACGAGGACTTGCGATTAACTGTTAACTAAATTAGACTATCCTGATTATCTAAACAAAAATTAAACCTAGAAGTATTTGGTTGTAAACTAATTAAATAAAAAATATAAATAATGAACTTTTAACAGAGAGAAAGAGGAGATATTTATGATATCAATGTAATGAAAACGATCTAGGGCTATGGGCTATCTAACATTCCTATTGTATTCTTCAATTGAATTGACTAACTAATTTATCTAGTTTATTGGTTGATAGGGTTAATATTGCTCATAACAATCTATCGAGTTCTTACTCGCCTATTCAAGCTAAACTATCTCCTATATGTCTATGGAATTAGAATCAACAAGAACATATTTATAATTCCTGTAAATCAACCAAGCAAGACAATTAGGTATTTGTCTATCCTAACCGCAAATCCATTCCCCGATGCCCAGGTTCAAGAACTTGCTCTACTCAATCCTACAAGCAATCTAGAATTCCCACTTTCGAGTTAAACTCTAGATTCATAGATAGTATTCAATTGGTGATCAAACAATCAAATAATTAAGTGCAGAATTGAATAATTAAGTCAATATGATAAACTAAGAAATCAAAATCAGTATCCGAATAACAATAGTCATGAAAGAACCACAACCCTAGAACGTGAAGTTTAGCTCCACATAGACATGGTAGGAAAACAACAAATCATACAAAGAAACATAAGAAGACTAAGTTGGTGGAAGAAAAGATGAAACCTGGCCTCCACGACGGCTCTGTGATTGTGTTTTCCTCTCAAAAATGTCCTCCTCCCACAAAATACCGTTTTTTCATGTATATATATCAAGAAGGGTTGGGCCCAAATAATTATACCTTCTCCAATGTGAAAAAGGATATTTTTCCCGGGGCTGACTAGCGTGGTCGCGCATCTGGGCGCGCTAATGGCCGCGCTAGTTGGACAACTTTCTGTCCTGAGCGCGCTAAAACTAGCGCAATCGCGCATCTGGGTGCGCCATTTTAACCCTATTACGTTTAGAATTTGGAAATATGTAGAACATAAAAGTTGTATATATTTGAGTTATCTTTCCAACCATAGATTATGGAGCCAAAATAGAGTTTCGAGAATAAAGTTATATCTATTTTACTAGACAGTGCTCAATCTGCCTGCTGGAGTCTTCGTTCGCTCTAACTATCATCCGTTGACCCCCAAACGCGATCCCGGCTTAATTCCTTGATCTTTTACTCAAAATTTGAAGCTCCAAATCACTTGAATTCATTCCATAACATCTACATAGCTCGATATCACTCCTACAAGGCATAAAACACGCAGTTAGTGCATGACACTAGCGATTAAAGCATAAAATCAACTAAAGTGCAGTAAATTTGTGTGTAATAAGCGACTAAAACACGTAATTATAGCCCATTATCACATAGAGACATACATGAAGTGGTGAAAAGATGAGGATAATGGTTGTGCATATCCTGATCGGTCTTCCAAGTGGCCTCCTCGACCGGGTGACCCTGCCATTGAACCTTCACTGATGCAATGCTCTTTGACCGTTGCGTTCGGACCTTCCAGTCCAATATTGCCACTAGCTCCTCAACATAAGATAGATCCTTATCCAACTGGACTGAGCTGAAATCCAACATGTGAGATGGATCACCGTGGTACCTCCGGAGCATCGAAATATGAAATACCTGATGAACTCCTGCCAAGCTGGGAGGTAAGGAAAGCTCATAAGCAATCTCCCCAATACGCCGCAAAACCTCAAAGGGACAAATTAACCTTGGGCTAAACTTGCCCCTTTTTTAAAATCTCATAATGCTCTTCTTAGGTGAAACCCGAAGTAAGACCCGCTCTCCAACCATAAATGAAATATAGCGAACCTTCTAGTCCGCATAAATCTTTTGTCAGGACTGGGCTGTGCGAAGTCTATCCTGAATTACTTTAACCCTCTCCAAAGAGTCTTGAACCAAGTCTGTGCCCATTAATCTAGCCTCCCCCAGATCGAACCAACCCACCGGGGATCTACTCTGCCAACCATACAGAGCCTCATACTATGCCATCTGAACGCTGGACTGATAACTGTTGCAGTAGGCAAATGCCGCAAGTGGCAAGAAACGATCCCAAAAACCTCCAAACTCTATCACACACGCATAGAGCATATCCTCAAGAATCTGAATAGCGGGTCTTGGGGTGAAATGTTGTGCTCAACTCCACCCGAGTACACAACTCATGTTGTACAGCTCTCAAGAACCGTGATGTAAACTACGTGCTCCGGTCAGAAATGATAGATACCGGCACGCCATGAAGCTTGAAAATCTCACGGATATAAACTCGAGCTAGATGCTCGAAAGAACAGGTAGTCAACATTGGAAGGAAATGAGCTGACTTGGTCAGCCTACCTACAATCACGTAGACTGCATCAAATTTCCGCTGTGTCTGTGGGAGCCCAACAACGAAGTTCATAATAGTCTGCCCCTATTCCACTCCATAATCTCTAACTTCTGAAGTAATCTACCTGGTCGCTGATGCCCATACTTCACCTGTTGGCAATTTAAACACCAAGCAACATACTCTACTATGTCCTTCTTCATTGTACGGCACAAATTTAGATTTTTTCTTTCTGGAAAAAACTCTTACCAGACGATTGTTCGCTACACCCTTTAAGTATCGCCTAGCCTCTCCCGCCAATTACTCTAATGAATTCCCAGGGAACTTCTATAGTCAATGGAGTATAGATAATTGTGATCAATCAAATATTGCAAAGTCCCAATATTTATTACCGATCAAAATTTGACCATAATGGAATTTTGGTCTATACCATCACTATAAAATCAGATTTGGGAGGAAGATTAGAATAAGAAATTGTTTGCTATCTCAAGGTGTGATACATCTTCGCGAAACTCGGATTAATAGATTACCGCAAACTATGAGCCTCCTGAAGAATCACCTCACCCAAACCATCTACAACAGGCACACATAGTCTGCCTTGCATCCTCAAAGCACCATCATCCACAATAGTGACCTCTTTAGCATTATCGTGCTGAATTGTGTCCTTCAACACAAGCAGATGAGGGTCGTCATTTTGACACTCCCGGACATAATAATAAATAGAAGACCGAGAGACCATAGAAGCCAGTACACGACTAGGCTCAGAAATATCCAATCTCACAAACTGGCTGGCTAAGGCCTGTACATCCAATGCCATGTGCCTCTTTGCTACATGTAGATAAGCCGAACTTCTAAAACTCTCTACCCGGCGACTCAAAGCATCAGCCACCACATTGACCTTCCCCAAGTGGTACAAAATAGTGATAACATAATCCTTAAGAATCTTTAACCACCTCCTCTAACGCAAATTAAGATCCTTCTGCTTGAACAAATGCTGCAAACACCGGTGTTCAGTATAGGTCCCACAAGGGACACCGTACAAGTAGTGCCTCCAAATCTTCAAGGCATGCACTTTCATGAATGTTCAGTTGTCTGGATGCATACGTAATCACCCTACGATCCTGCATCAACATCACACCGAAGCCAACTCAGAACGTATCACGATAGACTGTATAAGACCTTGAACTTGTAGGCAATATCAATACTAGGGCTTTAGTCAAATCTATCTTGAGCTATTCAAATCTATACTCACACTTCTCCGTCCACCGGAATGGAGCACCCTTCTGCGTCACCCTGGTCATAGGTGCTGGAATAGATGAGAATCCCTCAACAAATCGATGGTAATAAATTGCCAAACAAAGAAAAACTTCGAATCTATATAGCTAAGGAATTTCTGGGCCAACTCTACACTGCTTCAACTTTCTTGGGATCCACTTTGATCCCTTTACTAGATACCACATGATCCAAGAATGCCACGGAATCTAACAAGAACTCACATTTTGAAAAATTTGCATGTAATTTGTTTTCTCTCAAGGTCTGAAGCACTGTCCTTAGGTGTTGCTGCTCATCTTCCCGACTATGAGAGTACACAAAAATGTCATCAATAACACAATGATGAACGAGTCAAGATATGGCCAGAATACATTGTGTATCAAATGCATATAGGCTGCTGGGGCATTGGTGAGCCCAAATGATACAAAAAGGAACTCGTATTGACCATACCGAGTCCTGAAAGCAGTCTTTGGGATATTTGGCTCCCGAATCTACAACTAATAATAGCCTAAACACAAATT
The DNA here is from genome assembly GCA_026770625.1 of Nicotiana glauca. Lineage (NCBI taxonomy): Eukaryota > Viridiplantae > Streptophyta > Magnoliopsida > Solanales > Solanaceae > Nicotiana > Nicotiana glauca. Next base: position 77,589 of record MU739266.1, read on the forward strand.
AATATTGGAAAACACGCAAGCGCCCTGTAACTTGATCAAATAGGTTATCAATACATGGCAAAAGATACCAATTTTTAACTGTAACTTTGTTCAACTGGCGATAATCAATGCACATACGCATAGAATCGTTCTTCTTCACAAACAAGACAGGAGCACTCATAGGGGACATACTGGGCTGAATAAAGCCTTTATGAAGCAATTCCTGCAACTGTTCCTTCAACTTCTTCAACTCAGTAGGAGCCATACGATAAGGAGGAATAGAGATAGGCTAAGTACCCAGCAACAAATCAATGCCAAAATCAATATCTCTATCGGGCGGCATGCCTGAAAGATCAGCTGGAAACACATCAGGTAAATCCTACACTTCTGGGACTATATCAACTGTAGCGGTATCAGTACTGATGTCTCTCGCATAAGCTAGATGCAAGTCATACCCCTTCTCAACCATTCGTTGAGCTTTAGTAATTGGAATAACTCTACTGAAAGTGTAATCTAAAGTACGCCTCTACTCTAATCATTGTAAACCTGGCATAGCTAGCGTTCCGGTCTTGGCATGACAATCAAGAATAGCATGGGACCACTAGAGCATGCCTAAGATAACATCAAAATCTACCATGTTAAGAAATAATAAATTAACTCTGGTCTCAAAGCTACTAAGAAAAATCAAACACGACCGATAAACGTGGTCCACAATCGGAGAATCTCCCACCGGAGTAGACACATAAATAGGGGAACTCAAAGAATCCCGAGATATGCCTAAATGCAGAACAAAATAAGAGGACACATAGGAATAAGAGGAGCTTGGATCGAATAGCCCGGCAACAAGGGCATAGTATATGGCTTGGCCTCCCCAACCTCCACCTCTATATGGCTAAGAATGTGGGGTGGAAGCTGGTGCTTTGAGCATAGCCTAGGAACCATGTGGAGCACACTATGTCTAAGAAGTCTGCGGAGGTGCATCCGTCCTAAGCCTAGGGAAATAACTCACCATATAGTGACAGTCTCCACACTCAAAATAATCTCTATTAGGGCGGGGCGACTGTGACTGGCTAGGGGCCGAGTCTATTAGACTGACCACTGAAAGTACCCCGTACGAGAGGCACACTAGATACTAGAGGTCCGTAATGGGGCTCCTAAAGTCTAGGAGGAGCTGGAATACCACTAGCTACTAAAAGAGCTTAATGAACGGAGCGACTCAAATAACCCCTACCATGATGAACTGTAGTTGGGGCATGGGAACCAGAGTAATAGCCAAACTCTTGAGACCTCTTAACCTCTTTCTCCTTCCTATCCCGAGCAAACCTGCCATCCACTCTCCTAGCAATACTCACCACCTGCTAATAGGCAGTATCCATATCTAACTCCTGGTCAATGATAGACCTGATGTTGGGAATGAACCTCTTAACAAACCAACAAACTCTTTCTCGAACTGTAGAAACCAAGGCCACTGCATGTCTAGACAAGTCGTTGAAACAGATAGGATACTCCGAAATAGTCATAGTACCCCGGCACAAATACTCAAACTCCACGCGCCATGCATTCCTAAGGCTCTGAGGGACATTCTCCCTCAAAAATATATCTGAAAACTAAGTCTATGTAAAGGAAGCTGCCTCAGCCGGACTGTCCAACTCAAAAGTATGCTACCACTGATAGGCTGCTCCTCGAAGCTGAAAGATAGTGAAAGAAACCCCACTCGACTAAGTTATGCCATAGTGCAGAGGACACGGTGCCACTCCTCCAGAAATCCATGAGGATCCTCTGATATTAGACCATTGAATGTAGGAGGGTCGTACTTCTTGTACCTTTCAAGCCTCAGCTTCTCCCCCTCTAAAAATGATGCCTACTCTCAGGCTGAGCTGGGGCTACATGTTGTACCAATATAACATCTATGATCTGATAAACCTAAACCCGCTGCTCTGGGGTACAGGAGGTGGGAGACTGTGCTCCTCTGCCGGCCTGAGATATAGCTACAACAAGGAAAATAAACCTTGCCTGAGCTAGAGTGTTGTATATGCTCATAAACAGTGCAAGGGTCTCCTAGAGAGCTGGGGTAGTAGTAGCAGGCGTATCAGGTGCCTAGGCTCTAGCTGGAGCTACTGAAGGCTCCTCTATAGCAGGTAACGCGGGGGCTTTGGCTGCACCACCTGCATGACGTTGTCCTCTACCCCAGCACCGGCCTCTGGCCGCTCTATCAGGGGGTGCATGTCATGCCCCAAAATCCGAGGAGCACGACCGGCACTCATCTGAGTAAACCCAACAGAGCAAGCCTGCTATGTTTCATTCTACCCAAACTAGTTCATAAATAAAGAGGGATATTATCCCATTTAATAAAATGCAAGGAAATATGTCGTTAGCAACCCTCATTTCATTCGTTCTAATTGCTTTATTTAGTTTTCAAAATATTACAAGTTTACAAATTTAATGAAAAATATGCTTATCAAGTACCAACATTTCTAGCCCGGACTCCCAACATCAACCACCACCCACAATAGTCAATGGAGCCTAATACGAGATAAAAGCAATAGAGAAATGCTGGCAACAAGGCTCCGGCTATACCTCAAAATGTATTCACAAAGTGAACAAAAAATATATAACATGACCCCGGGATGGAGTGGGGCTCACCAACACAGCTGACGAAAAGTAGAGGAGGTGCTACTACCGGTGGACTGGAGTACCGGCTATAGAACCACCTACAATCATAACATGAATGTAACGAACCCAATAAAAGGGATGTTAGCGTCATCGAATAGCACTAGTATGTAAGGCTAAAAGTCCTATTTCAGAATAGAATATCCATACAAGCAAAGAATCCACAAAGAGTAAGTCAAGATCAACAATATTCTAACACACAATTTTGAAACATGTTAGTCCTCTAGTTTATGAAAATAATGTATATAAATTTTATTTGGTTGGGAGATCTCTAGCATCGATATAAGTTTTACCACCGTCTTTGTTAACACGTAGTCCGATCACGACCCGATCGGCTAGGTCGTCCCTTTATAGACATGTACCAAATCACAAATTTCTAGTTTTTTTGAATTCCCAAATCTCAAATTTCCAGATTGTTGATTTCCAGCACAATACCACCATGTGTGCGGCATGGCATCCGATAACGGTCCGATTGGCTAAGCTTCCTTCCCACATATGCTGTGTGGGTTGGCGTTACCAAATTACCATTTTACCAAGATAATCCCAGTTAAGGGGAATAAGCACGATCCACCCCTACACCGGCACGTGTAGTTTCAGGAATGAGTCTTATGACCCACCTTTCCTCGGTGTTGCTAAAGATACTCCTAAAAAAACATATTTGATTCAATTTAGTATTGCACATAATTATAGTATATATACAAGTATACGAATATATCATAAATGCAACCATGCTTACCTCAATATCCTTCACAATTTATAGATTCCAATTAGTATTTCCAGTCACCAACAACAGCAGTATTTCCTTGGCTCATTTGACCATTCACAAGATTCTTTATTCCTAGCACAGTGGCCGTATTCGGTTTTTTTCACATTTTCATCTCATTATTTTCAAAGATCACCAACCAATATCAATGTACCAAATATTCCGGAAATTATGTATTTTTGAATTCGACCGAGATAGAATCATCAAGCATAAAGGACTCTTCCCAAAAAGGAATATACCAACCAACAATTATATTACACATTGATCGTATCTATAAGGCAAAGCATTATATAAAACAGCCACTTATGGGTATAGTTCGGGTACAAAACCTTTAGGCCATTCTACTTTTGGAAGTTAGCTCATAAGATTTGAGACTTATTTCATAATTGTTTCACACTTCCTTATTCGATTCATTTCCATATGTCATTACATCTCATCAACAAGTAGACCAAGTAGACATAATCAACCAAGTCATTTAGTACACACAATAGCAACTAGGAGCATTAAACAGAGCAATTCTTCTCACCCAATTAGCATGTTAAACTTCATTTAAGATGCTACTCAGGACTATACTATTTCAGTAGGTAAACCACACTTAAACTTACAAACAATATGGAATTCACTTCCAAGAGAGAAAGTTTAGCCTACATACCTCGATTGTGCTTTCCTTAAGTCCTACTACACTCCGATACTCTTAGCAAAGTCAATCTCTTAGGAACATGACAAATCGAACCACAAATTAGAGAGGTGATCATATTTATAGTTCGTTTGAGCATATTTTCAAACACTAAGTGGGTATCATTCTTTTAAAACCATTTTGTGAAATATCCTACCATCCTTCATCACATCCTTAGCTCAACACCTAACAAAATACTCTTAAGAACTCATGCATGAAAGATATCCACTCCTATCCTCATCAATGACACTTCTAATGGTGTATCCTAGTTATATCTAGAATTTAAGAGCTTGGATTATAGACCCTTACCTTTTAGGAAGATGACCAATGTGCGTTTTTTGACGAATCTTCATGGTTTAAGCAAGATCTTTAGGAGAAATATTGATGAAGAACCCCTTCTCCCTCTAGGACCCCTTCTATTTCTCTAAATGTATCAAAAAATAAGCCTAAAATAAAGGGTAAAGTGTAATATATCAACATGGGGTCGGGTTATAAAAATAGAAAAATAACCCTACGATGTCAGGTCTGCTATAGCAGAATGGACCGCAGAACGCGAATGCTGGCCGCATAATGCACCGCAAAATCGGCGTCCAAAATTGGGCTACACTGGTCCCATCTGCGACCTGATTTGCGACCGCAGATAAAAAATGTGGACCGCATAATGGACATTGAGATCGCAAATCTGACACAGGATCGCATTTTTTCCAGCCTTTGGTAATTTGGTCTTAACTTTGCGTAAATGTCCAAATGACGAGCGGTTTGAATCGTTGGAAACTAGACTCAAAGACCTTTCATATGATAGGTTGTTAATCACATAAAACCTCATAAATATTTATATATTATCATTCAAAGTGGAGCCTTGTGCGAATCTATTTGAAATTTTAGCCTATTACAAAATTTTTCCCATTTGGCATACACTTAGGCTTCCATTTGGACCTCACATCCCTTACCATAAGACTTATACACATATTGACCAAGTTTAATTGATATCCACCATGTTCATAGCATATAAAATATTATAATTAGCTTATATAACATCACGAAGCATAGTTTTCTTAGCGAAATTTTCTGGGGCCTTACATTCTCCCCCCCTTAGGATCATTCATCCTCGAATGAGAGGTAGAGCCTGATCCAAACATCCAATATAAAATATTTCTTTTATATCTTACCTCAGGTCTCTAAATTTTGAATAACTCCTAAATTTTTTAGAAATTTCGGCAGAGTCTCCTTTGTAACTAGACCTATCCACCTGTCAGAGAACTACCAACACTATCCTAAAAACACATCCACAACTCGACAAATTACCATAATGTATACATCAATAATAAGAACCTCAGTATTATAAGCACCAAGCTATCACGATGATACCTGGACATGGATTGCACATTTTTAAATCACAACACCTATAAGGTACCTTTCAAATTAAAACCAATTCTTATACGATCAAGCGAAAATATTTTCTTTACACGATACTTTCGGCTTTCATGGTGGCCTTATCGACTTACAAGATTTTTCACAACATACTTACGAAAACAATCCTAACCTCCAAACTCATATAAGAAGAATGACAGCTAGATATCTCGCATAAGCTAACTACCCATTAACTTTACCTTCAATAATTTCCATCGGAATGATATACCGAAGGTTCCCAATCACCTCTTTAGACACACATACGTGGAACACCGGAATAATGGAGGGCAACGATATGACACGGGGACATCATACTCATAACGGGACCCATCTCTTTTAAGGCTTCTTAAATTCTAAAATGTACTACATCTACTTTACCCTTAGGAAAAATTCGCATAGCATCTTCCTAGAAGAAACCTTGAGAATAGCTTGCGCACTTTCTTTAACTCTAGATCCTTATGCCGGACACCCGAGTTTAAACATTTTGTGACTTTTAACCATTATTCTGAGAGGGCTAGAATGAATACAACCATAGAGTTCCTACCCAATTCAGTTGACCGCAGGATGACGCTACCCCTTGACATGCTTGAGCCCATATGGTATAACACTTACTACGGATTATGATGACATGATTAATCATTGCGATAAAATCATTGGTTGGAACAATAAGGCATGAAGTTTAGATAGCATATTGGCAATAGAAAGTTTTTACGGATGAATATCAAGGTACGTACCAACGATCGACTCCTGGAGCGTGGGGAAGATCGAATTATCAAGAGTGGGAATACTTTGATACCTTGAATGAGATAGGGGTTTCAAGGTATAATGTCGAATTACACTCCTAATATTGATTGATACAAGGAACATGTGCCATAAGCCCATGATAATGAAATAGAAGTTAAGCACTTGTGAGGTTAGTATACTCTGAACCGCTCAACCCTTCTTGATAGTTTACCCTATACGAGAAATGATAAAGATATGACAACTTGCCTTTCAAATTAATATACTACGCGCCAAATCTGAAACACCAAATACGAACCTTTCACGATTGAGTCCACATTGCCAGGACTCATTAAAAATATGGAGGGGGTTTCAGGTACTGGCTGGAGAGGGAATAAACTCTTTTCTTACGAGATGAAGATTGACATGGTCCTGTTATCATAATTCTATGGTTGCGATACCTGGCCACTTTACGGAAACTTCAATACTAGGAATAAAATGAGTTACTTATTGCGGAACAATTTAAGTGAGAACGAAAGTCATACTACAATGGGAAAAGAAAAGGCCTTCTTGTGGCAGGTTTGTGAAGATCTCAAATTTCTCAGAAGCTTATATACATAACCACCCCGCTTTAACTGATATGCACATTTATAATATGAGCCAAGATAGGATCTCACGTCACTAGATAGTGAAAAACTTTATGATAATATTAACGAAGGAGCATAGTGGTTATTTGAACCATAGAAGTCATCTATACTAGGGAGAAAAGAGTGACTCAAGAAGGATCACAATACCGAGCTGCTTTGCACAGAATTTGGTACCACATAGGCAAATTTTATAACGGGGTATGAATAAGCACAAGTTAATACATGTTATCTTTTTGAGTAAAATGACTTGTAAGAAATTCAAAAGATATGGTTCCTTAGTAAGAGTCTAGGAAAGCAAGTAGAATTAGTCACCCTCAGATTCTGACTCCATTCAGGAAATCATTGTAAGAGTTAATTCCACAAGAGGTTGCATGTAAGATAATTGTAATGAAGATGCTTCACGAGTAATACATCTCGCTCAATGGGTAGATACACAGAATGGACTATAAGGTCATCCTGACTCTATCCCAAATTCCACAGTAATACTAGGATTGACTTATGACATATCGAAATCGAAATCAATAAGAGCATATACACCACGAGATTGAAAAGTCAATATACCTGTAGCCTCACCCGTAAAAGACTCCGTCCTCTGATGCTTCCTCATATCATAAAACCTATTGGGTCCTCCCGAGCTCCAAATATCACCCCCGACTGCTCCCTGTCCCGAAGGCGCTATAGATGAAATAGTTGTAGAACTAGCTGGATACGCTGCGCCCCTGCCTGTGATCTGGCTAGATAAATGACAGTCTCTTTGAAGGTGACCTAACATACCACACTTGTAGCACACATTGGTACTATAACGACATACTCCCAGATGATATTTCCCTTATTTCACACAACGAGGGTGAGGTCCACTAAACTGACTCGCCCCACCGACCTGATAATCGCCGTCCTTGCATACACTATAGACTCCGTCCTCGTCCTTTCCCTAAGCTTCCAATGCGGGAGTACCCATTCCAGGAGTTGGTGTGCTGTGCGGTCCTTGGAATTTCCCTGATCTACCACCCCAAACACGTTGTTGGGCATGCTCACGACATGTTAAATGTTCCTTCCTATATAACGGGCAAACCGCGATAGGCGTACCCAACCTAGGGTTTTTATCCTTCTTGTGCCCCCTCTTTCCACAACCGTAACATGTCTCGAGAGTCATCCAACATCTCCCCAAGTGACGCTTCTTGCAAACTGAGCAATCCGACTTATTAGTACCAACATCCCTCTTTCATTTCTTAGATGCTCTCACCGGCACTCTCAGGTGGTGCAGAGATATTAGCAGGGACAAGGAAACTTCCCTTAGCAACAAGTTCCTCCAATCCTTCCACAACTTGACGCATCCTCCCTACGAACACATGCGCAATCTCCCCTAAATTCATATTCAACGGCGAGGTTACTCCTTCTTCTCTGCTTCGCACTCGTGGATTACTCATCTGAGAAATGGAACATAACAAGGAAATTGATCTCTATCTTGAGCTCTATAGCACGATCCAGTATTTGAAAGAAGGATGAAATTCCTAAATGTACAAATAGCCTCCAACTTATAGATGTGGTCGACAACACACCGATAAGAAGGACTCTACTAGACACGGCTCCGAGACATCCTAGGATACTTTAAAACCTTAAGCTCTTATACCAAGTTTGTCACGGCCCAAAATCCGAGGAGCGAAACCGGCGCTCATCCGAGTAAACCCGACTAAGCAAGCCTGCTATGTTTCATTCTACCTAAACTAGTTCATAAATAAAAAGGGGATATTATCCCATTTAATAAAATGCAAGAAAATCTGTCGTTAGCAACCGTCATTTCATTCTTTCTAATTGCTTCATTTAGTTTTCAAAATATTACAAGTTTACAAATTTAATGAAAAATATGCTTATTAAGTACCAACATTTCTAGCCCGGACTCCCAACATCAACCACCACCCACAATAGTCTATGGAGCCTTTAAATATAAAATAAGAGCAATAGAGAAATGCCGGCAACAAGGCTTCGGCCATACCTAAAAATATATTCAGAAAGTGAACAAAAGATATATAACATGACCCCGGGATGGAGTGGGGCTTACCAACACAGTTGAAAAAAAGTAGAGGAGGTGCTACTGCCGGTGGACTGGAGTACCTTCTATAGAACCACCTACAATCATAACACGAATGTAACGAACCCGACAAAAGGGATGTTAGCGTCGTCGAATAGCACTAGTATGTAAGGCTAAAAGTCCTATTTCAGAATAGAATATCCATACAAGCAAAGAATCCACAAACAGTAAGTCAAGATCAACAATATTCTAACACCCAATTTTGAAACATGTTAGTCCTCTAGTTTATAAAAATAATATATATAATTTTGGTTTGGTTGGGAGATCTCTAGCATCGATATAAGTTTTACCATCGTCTTTGTTAACAAGGAGTCCGATCACGACCCGATCAGCTAGGTCGTCCCTTTAAAGACATGTACCAAATCACAAATTTCTAGTTTTTTTGAATTCCCAGATCTCAAATTTCCAGATTGTTGATTTCCAGCACAATACCACCATGTGTGCGGCATTGCGTCCGATAACGGTCCGATCGGCTAAGCTTCCTTCCCACATATGCCGTGTGGGTTGGCGTCACCAAATTACAATGTTACCAAGATAATCCCAGTTAAGGAGAATAAGCACGATCCACCCCTACACCAGCACATGTAGTTTCAGGAATGAGTCATATGACCCACCCTTCCTCGGTGTTTCTAAAGATACTCCCAAAAAAAAACATATTTCATTCAATTTAGTATTGCACATAATTGTAGTATAAATACAAGTATACGAATATATCATAAACGCAACCATGCTTACCTCAATATCCGTCACAATTTATAGATTCCAATTGGTATTTCCAGTCACCAACAACAACAGTATTTCCTTGGCTCATTTGGCCATTCACAATATTCTTTATTCCTAGCATGGTGGCCGTATTCGGTTTTTTTCACATTTTCATCCCTTTATTTTCAAAGATCACCAACCAATATCAATGCACCAAATATTCCGGAAATTATGTATCTTCGAATTCAACCGAGATAGAATCATCAAGCATAAGGGACTCTTCCCAAAGAGGAATATACCAACCAACAATTATATTACACATTGATCGTATCTATAAGGCAAAGCATTATATAAAACAACCACTTATGGGCATAGTTCGGGTACAAGACCTTTAGGCCATTCTACTTTTGGAAGTTAGCTCATAATATTTGAGACTTATTTCATAATTCTTTCACACTTCCTTATTCGATTCATTTCCATATGTCATTACATCTCATCAACAAGTAGACCAAGTATACATAATCCACCAAGTCATTTAGTATACACAATAGCAACTAGGAGCATTAAGTAGAGCTATTCTTCTTACCCAATTAGCATGTTAAACTTCATTTAAGATGAGACTCAGGACTATACAATTTTAGTAGGTAAACCACACTTAAACTTACAAACAATATGTAATTCACTTCCAAGAGAGAAAGTTTAGCCTACGTACCTCGATTGAGCTTTCCTCAACTCCGAGACTCTTAGCAACGTCAATCTCTTAGGAACATGACAAATCGAACCACAAATTAGAGAGGTGATCATATTTCTAGTTCATTTGAGCATATTTTCAAACACTAAGTGGGTATCATGCTTTTAAAACCATTGTGTGAAAGATCCTACCATCCCTCATCCCATCCTTAGCTCAAGACCTATCAAAATACTCTTAAGAACTCATGCATGAAAGATATCCACTCCTATCCTCATCAATTACACTTCTAATGGTCTATCCTAGTTATATTTAGAAATTAGGAGCTTGGATTATAGACCCTTACCTTTTTGGAAGATGACCAAGGTGCCTTTCTTCACGAATCTTCAAGGTTTAAGCAAGATCTTTAGGAGAGATATTTATGAAGAACCCCTTCTCCCTTTAGGACCCCTTCTCTCTCTCTAAATGTATCAAAAAATAAGCCTAAAATGAAGGGTAGGGTGTAATATATCAACATGGGGCCGTGTTATAAAAATAGGAAAATTAACCCTACGATGTCAGGTCTGCTATAGCAGAATGGACCGCAGAACGTGAATGTTGGCCGCATAATGCACCGCAAAATTGGCGTCCAAAACTGGGCTACACTGGTCCAATCTGCGACCGCAGATCAAAAATACGGACTGCATAATGGACATTGAGATCGCAAATCTGACACAGGATCGCATTTTTTCCAGCCTTTGGTAATTTGGTCATAACATTGCGTAGGAATGTCCAAATGACTGACGGTTTGAAGTGTTCAAAACTAGACTCAAAGACCTTATATAAAACCTCATAAATATTTATATATGTTCGTTCAAAGTGGAGTCTCGTGCGAATCCATTTGAAATTTTAGCCTATTACGAAATTTTTCCCATTTGGCATACACTTATGCTTCCATTTGGACCTCACATCACTTACCATAAGACTTATACACATATTTACCAAGTCTAATTGATGTCCACCATGTTAATTGCGCATACAATATCATAATTAGCTTATATAGCATCACAAAGCATAGTTTTCTTAGCAAAATTTTCTGGGGCCTTACAGTGCGGGTGCCTGGTCATCTCCGGTAGTGCGTGTCCTTACCATCTGTGAGATAATAGAAGACAGAAGTTTAGAATTTCGAATTCAATAATTTCGTACCACAAGGAATCAAATTAAGTGGAATTTTCCTAACAGTTCCATAGCCTCTCGAGGATAAATACAAACGTCTCTGTACCGATCCGCGAACTTTAATATACTGGCATGTGACTCACAACTTCTATGAACCTAGAGCTCTAATATCAACTTGTCACGACCTATGTTCTTGTTCCATGAACCGTGGTGACAGCACCTAGTCTCTACGACTAGGTACGCCTAACATTTTGCGAAAATTAGACAAAAATATAAAAATTAATAATTTAACAGGTAAATTTAATTAAGATGTTTAGATGTTGCTCGGAATATGCAATAGACACTCTCGAACTGAACATAAATGCTCCCAAAATCTAGAACATCATGAGTCACAAGATATAGAAGTATGTAGTGATTCTAAACTCAAAAAACTATCAATGAAGAAAATACAAGAAAAATCTTTAGCTCAAGGAAGAGCAGAGAGGGACTCCTAAGTCTGCGGACACGGCAGATACACCTCAAAGTCTCTAAGATCACCTCACCTCACTGTATATATGGCTGGGAAGAGGTACCTGGATGTGAACACAAAAAGCATGTGCAGGAAGGGGCATGAGTACACCACAGGCATACCAAGTTATTGCCAAGCCTAACCTCGGTCGAGTAGTCACGAAATCTGGTCGGGCTCTACTGATATATATGTATAATAATATAAAACAGTATGAAATATTTCACTAAAGATAATTACTAACAGTTAATGAGAATGAAATCACAGAAAAACAACAACTCAGTACACAGAGATAGCAATAGGGGATCTCCCGGGATACCATCCCGTAGTCCCAAACGTAAATGTACAGAGAATATCCCGGGATACCGTCCCGTATTCCCAAACGTAAATGTGCAAAGGGATCTCTCAGAATACCATTCCTTAGTCCAAGGAAATGTCCAGTACAGGGTGATCTCCCAGGATATCATCCGGTAGTCCCAAACATAAATGTGCATGGGGATCTCCGATAATACCGTTCCGTAGTCCCAAAGTGAAAATATACAAATCACTCAACATAAACAATAGTTTCCAAAAGGAATTATAGAGTTTAGATTAAGTTCATATCAAGAAGACATGTAAGTTTTGCACCAAACATGCTGCACAAAGCTTAGTTAGGCAATTATAGCAATTAAGACAGTTAAGGCATGTACGCATGCCTTCCTAAGCTAAACAGTATAGTTACATATTCTAGTATTTCTCAATTAAAGGAAAAACATATATTTGCTTAATGAAAATGGGGATTTTCAGCAAATAGCCCGTGCATGCACTCGACATCTCACGTACATGGCATTCACATATCAAACAATACCAAATCCTAAGGGGATTTCCCCTACACAAGGTTAAGCAAACCACTTACCTCGAACCATGCTCAAATCAATCCGAAATCACGCTCTTGCCACGAGTATCCCACTCCGAGTGACCCAAATCTAATCAATTCAATTACATAATGTAAATATGGATACAAACAACTAACTTAGATTATGAAATCAAAGCTACGTCAAGAAAATAGAAAAAATGCCCAAAAGTCTTCCTTGGGCACACATCTCGGAATCAGGTAAAAGTCAAAAACTATGAACAAACATTAACTCATGCGTTCACTCATACAAATATCATCCCAAATCGACGCCTAATTTCTGTTCAAACCTCAGATTATTGATTGGGGAACTTTTTCCCCCATTTTCCAAACTTCAACCTCAAATTCCTTAATTGGATAAAGAATACAACAATAGTCTAATATAATATGATCAAAATCGAGTTATGATTAGTTTCCCAATAGCTCTCTTTCAAATCCATTGCAAAATCGCCTTCTACAGAGTTCCAAATTGAATTTCGTGATATGAAATTTCAAATCCTCGAGTCCCCTTTCTTGACCAGCGATTCCCGCTTCCGCGCTCCTAGGACCACACATGTGGTCCCCCACCTGTGGAAGAACCATCACATGTGCGAAATCCATTTAACTGGGCTGGGACCGCATGTACGAGCACTGGGCCGCATCTGCAAGCCCGATATTAAGGTCCCCAACCGCACCTTTGAGCCCAGCCGACAAGGCCTAAATTCGCATCTGCGGCTCCTTAGTCGCTTATGCGGTCCGAAATGCGAAGGTGCAAAAATACCAGGTGCATCAACTTCAGCCACCCGAAACTCACCCGAGGCCCCCGAGACCTCAGCGAAACATACTAACCAATCCTAAAACATCATACTAACTTAGTCGAGCTATCGATTCACATCAAACAACTCTAAAATCATGGATCACCCTCCAATCCAAACTTCAAAAACTTGAAAATTCAAAATTCTACAACTGATGTCGAAACCAACTAAACCATGTCCAATTGACCCAAAAATTGGCACGCAAGTCATATTCAACACTATGAACGTACTCCAACTTTCAGAACCAGATTCTGACCCCGATGTCCAAAATTCCACTATCGGCTCAAAACTCAAAAAATTCAACTTTCGCCATTTAAAGCCTAAATGAGCTACGAACCTCAAAAACACAATCTGGACACGCCCTTACGCCTAAAATCACCTAACGTAGCTAACGGGATTGGCAGAATTCCATTATGGAGCTGTCTTCACACTGTTCCAACTGTGGTCCAAATTCTAAGACTTAAGCTCTCATTTAGGGACTAAGTGTCCTAAAACACTCCGAAACTCAAAATGAATAATCTCGGCTAATCAAAATAGCAGAAAATAGATATGGTGAAGCAGTTAATAGGGGATCGGGGATAAATTCTCAAAACAACTGGCCGGGTCGTTACATCCTCTCCCTCTTAAAACATTTGTTCGTCCTCAAACAAGCATAGAAACATACCTAAAATGGTGAAAAGATGAGGATAACGGCTGCACATATCCTGCTCGATCTCCCAAGTCGCCTCCTCCACCGGTTGACCCTGCCACTAAACCTTTACTGATACAATGCTCTTTGACCTTATCTTTCGAACCTGCTTGTCTAATATAGCCACTGGCTCCTCAACATAAGATAGATCCTTGTCCAACTACACTGAGCTCAAATCCAACCCGTAACATGATCACCATGATACCTCCGGAGCATCGAAACATGAAATACCAGATGAACTGCTGCCAAGCTGGCAGGTAAGGCAAGCTCATAAGTAATCACCTCAACATGCTTTTCTAATATAGCCACTTGCACCTCTTTCTAAATCTCATAACGCCCTTCATAGGTGAAACCCGAAGTAAGACCTGCTCTCCAACCTTAAATGAATAATCGCGAACCTTCCAATCCGCATAACTCTTTTGTCTTGACTAGGCTGTACGAAGTCTATCCTGAATCACTTTAATCCTTTCCAAAGCATCCTGAACCAACTGTGTGCCCAATAATTAAGCCTCGTCCGGCTCGAAACAACCCACTGGGGACATATACCGCCTACCATATAGAGCCTCATACGGTTCCATCTAAATGCTAGACTGATAACTGTTGTCATGGGCAAACTTTGCAAGTGGCAAGAACTGATCCCAAGAACCTCCAAACTCCATCACACATGCACGGAGCATATCCTAAAAAAATTGAATAGTACGCTCAGACTGTCCATCCGTATTGGGTGAAATGTTGTGCTCAACTCCACCCAAGTACCCAACTCATGCTGTACGGCTCTGTAGAACCGTGATGTAAATTGCATGACCCAGTCAGAGACGATAGATTCCAACGTGCCATGAAGCCTAATAATCTTACAAATATGCACTCATGCCAGCTTCTTGGAAGAATAGTTATTCATCACAAGAAGAAAATGAGCTAACTTAGTCAGCCTATTTACAATCACCCAAAATACATCAAACTTTCACGGAGTCCATGGTACCTCAACAATGAAGTCCATGGTGATGCGCTCATATTTCCACTCCGAAATTTCTAACTTCTAAAACAATCCACCTGGTCGCTAATTCTCATACTTCACTTGCTGGAAATTTAAACACCAAGCAACATACTCCGCTATGTCCTTCTTCATTCTACGCCACCAATAGTATTGTCTCAAGCCCTGATACATCTTTGCGGCACCCAGATGAATATAGTACCGCGAGCTGTGAGCCTCTTGAAGAATCAACTCACACAAACAATCTACATTAGGCATACATAGTCTTCCTTGCATATTCAAAGAACCATCATCACCAATACTGACCTCCTTATAATTATCGTGTTGAACTGTGTCTTTTATGACAAGCAAATATAGGTCGTCGTAATGACGCTCCCTGGTATGATCATAAAGAGAAAACCGAGAGACCACACAAGCAAATACTCGAATAGGCTTAGAAATATCCAATCTGAAAAAATGGCTGGCTAAGGCCTAAACATCCAACGCCATGGGCCTCTCTACTGCAGGTAGATAAGCCAAACTCCAAAACTCTGTGCCCGACGACTCAAAGCACGAGCCACCATATTAGCTTTCCCCGGGTGGTACAAACTAGTGATATCATATCCTTAAGAAACTCTAACCACCTCATCTGAAGCAAATAAAGATCTTTCTACTTGAATAAATGCTACAAACACCAGTGGTCAGTATAGATCTCATAAGAGATACCGTATAATTAGCGCATCCAAATCTTCAAGGCATTAACAATAGCAACTAACTTAAGGTCGTGGACATGATAGTTATTCTCATGTACTTTCAGCTGTCTGGAGACATAGGCAATCACCCTTTGTCCTGCATCAACACTACTCCGAGGCCAACTTACAACGCATCACAATATTAATATTGGGTTGTAGTCAAAGCTATCATGAGATTTTGAAAGATCTTCTCACACTCCTCCGTCCACCAGAACAGAGCACCCTTCTAGGTCAACCTGGTCATAGGTGTTGCAATAGATGAGAAGCTCTCAACAAACTGACGGTAATAACCCACCAAACCAATAAAACTCCAGATCTTTATAGCTAAGGATAGTCTGAGCCAACTCTACACTTCTTCCACTTTCTTTGGATCCACCTTTATCCCTTCACTAGATACTACATGACCCAAGAATGCTACATAATCTTACTAGAACTCATATTTTGAGAACTATGCGCATAATTTCTTGTCTTTCAAGGTCTAAAGCACTGTCATGAGGTGATTCTCATGATTTTCCCGACTCCGGGAGTACATTAGAATGTCATCAATAAAGTCAATGACCAACGAGTCAAGATATGGGAAGAATACACTATGCATCAAATGCACAAATGCTACCGGGGCGTTGGTCAACCCAACTGACATGACAAGGAACTCGTAGTTACCATACCGAGTCCTGAAAGTAGTCTTCAAGATATCTGGCTCTCGAATCTTCAACTGATAAGAATTGGAACGCAAATCAACCTTGGAAAAGCCTCGAGTGCCTTATAACTGATCAAATAGGTCATCAATACGAGGCAAATGATAAAGGTTCTTCACCGCAACTTTGTTCAACTGGCGATAATCAATGCACATACACATAGAACCATCATTTTCTTCACAAACAAGATAGGAGCACCCCAAGGGGACACACTGGGCCAAATAAAGCCCTTATCAAGCAATTCCTATAACCGTTCCTTCAACTCCTTCAACTTAGGAGGAGCCATACGATAAGGAGGAATAGAGTTGGGCTGGGTGCCCGGGAACAAATCATTACCAAAATCAATATCTCTATCGGGCTGCATGGCCGGAAGATCAGCTGGAAACACATCAAGAAAAGCTTGCACTACTAGGACTGAATCAACTGTAGTGGTATCAATACTAACATATCTCATATAAGCTAGATACGCATCACACCCATTCTCAAGCATTCACTGAGCTTTAAGAAATGAAACAACTCCACTATGAGTGTAATATAAAGTACCCTTGCACTCTAATTGCGGTAAACATGGCAAGCCAGCGTCACTGTCTGGGCATGAAAATCAAGAATAGAATAATGGGGCAAAAATCAATCCATGCCCAAGATAACATCAAAATCTACCATGTTGAGCAATAATAAATTGAGTCTAGTCTCAAAACCACCAAGAGCAATCAAACATGACCGATAAATGCGATCCAAAACAAGAGAATCTTGCACAAGAGTGGACACATAAACATGGGAACTCAAAGAATCCCGAGATATGCCAAAATGCAGGGCAAAATAAGTAGACACATAGCAATAAATGAAGCCTGGATCAAATAGAACCGATACAACTCGATGGCAGACAGGAACAATACCTGTAATAACAGAATTGGAAGCAGCAGCCTCTGTAAGGTCAGGAATGGCATAGTATCTGGCCTGGCCTCCCGCTCTAGGGTGACTTTTGCCTCTTCGACCTTTACCTCTATCTGGCTGAGAAGGTGGGGTGGTAGTTGGTGCTTTGAACATAGCTTGGGAACCATTTGGAGTATGTTGTGGCTAAGAAGTATGCGAAGGTGCACCCCTCATAAGCCCTGAAATACCTTACCATATGGTGAGTGTCGCCACACTCAAAAAAATCTCTATGAGGGTGTGGAGGTTGAGACTGGCTCGGGCCAGGTTTCCTGGACTGACCACTGAAAGTACCCCGTGCGGGAGGCATACTAGATACTAGAGGTCCATAATGGGGCTCCTGAGGTCTAGGAGGAGCCGGTATACCACTAGTTGCTGGAAGAACTGAATGAATGGAGCGACTCAAATAACCCCTACCACGACGAACTACAGCTGGGGCACATGCACTAGAATAATGGCTCAACTCTCGAGACCTCTTGGCCTCTCTCTCCTCCCTATCCCGAGTAAGCATGCCCTCCACTCCCTTAGCAATACTCACCACCCACTAATATTTTATATCAATCTCTAACTCCCGGGCCTTGCTAGACTTGATGCTGATAATGAGCCCTAATAAACCGGTGAACTCTCTCTCGAACTGTAGAAACCAAGGCCGTTGCATGTCTAGCCAAGTTTCTAGCATGGACAACGTACTACAAAACAATCATATTACCCCTGGCGTGAATGCTCAAACACCGTATGCCATGCATCCCTAAGACTCTGAGGGACATACTCCCTCAAAAACATATCTGAGAACTAGGTCCATGTAAGCGAAGCTGCCTCATCCAGACTGTCCAACTCAAAAGTATGCCACTATTGATAGGATGCCCCTCGAAATTGGAAGGTAGTGAAAGAAACCCCACTCGACTCTGCTATGCTGATAGTTCGGAGGATACTGTGGCACTCCTCCCGAAATCCCTGAGCATCCTCTGATGCTAGACCACTGAATGTTGGAGGGTCGTACTTCTTGTATCTCTCAAGCCTCTGTTGCTCTTTCTCTGAAACTGCTGCCTTACCCTCGGGCTGAGCTGGGGCTGCAGGAGGTATCGGTATAACCTCTAGGATTTAAGCAACCTAGACCCGCTGCTCTGGGGTATGGGCGGCGAGAATCTGTTGTCCACCCCTTGTCTGAGATGTGGCTGCAGCAATATGAATAAAGCCTGCCTGAGCTAGAGTGATATACATGCTTATGAACTGTGCAAGGGTCTCATGGATAAATGGGGTAGTAGTAGTAGTAGGCGTATTAGGTGTCTAGGATCCGGCTAGAGCTATTGATGGCTCCTTTATAGTAGCCTATGTGGGTGCTCTGGCTGTACTCCGGCCCCGGCCTCTAGCAGCTCTAGCAGAGGCACGTGTGCTGGTTCAAATCCGCTATCACATGTCCTCGCCATTTGCGAGAGAATAGAAGATAGAAGTTTCGAATTTAGAAGTCAATAATCTCGCAAGACAATGAATCAAATAAATTGGAATTTTCCTAACAGTTCCATAATCTATCGAGGATAAAAACAAATGTCATGCATCGATCCGCGAGGCTCTCATAAACCAACTTGTGAATCATGACTCCTATGAACCTAGAGCTCTGATACCAACTTGTCATGACCCAAGTTCTCCATCCGTGAACGGTCGTAATGGTACCTAGTCTCTACGACTAGGTAAGCCTAAAATTTTGCGGAAATAAAACAAAAACATGAAAACTAACAATTTAACGGGTAAATTTAATTAAGAAGTGTACGCAGTAAAATCGGGAGGGGGGGTTTAAATTTTCCTTCATTCCGACGACTCGTGAGCACATTTAATAGGTTCGATATTATGGTCGAGGTTCACCCTCAAGGGAACAACGCTCGACCTCAGGGCAGTACGGACCAACGACTATAATAAAAAAGTGGGGAGTTCCCAAGGCGCATAACTAGAGCTGACAAAGCCTAGTGAGCTAAGTTTAGACCCGAATCATGGCATCAACTAGCTGTCCCATCTCCATGACTTTGTAATAAATGAATTTGTACTATGTTGGGGCTTCTCCTCATATATAAGGTGGATCCTTGTCAGCTTGTAAATATTTGTTGCTCAATACTGAGAAACACACGAACATTTTCTCTACTCCTTAACATATTCTCTTGAGTTCATTACTTCATTTATTGCTTATATTCATCGTGTTCTATTTATTTCCTATCATTGATCATAAAGAGCTATCACCATAGCTCTCATAACTGTTATGTTCCCCTAGACTGCCACGAATCAACCATTCAGCTCGGCCTCGAGGCCATGTAAATGATAGTTCGACGCCTTCGATCTCCCACTATTTGGTTCGATTATCATATTTCTTCTAAGCTATAATTCTGATTTTTTACCCTTTACTTAGCATCGATTTATTAACAACTAGCATAAAAATATATCATATATTTTTAAAATCTCATAATCAAATTTAATTGTTATTACCATTTTTACGGTAAACAAGAAGTTTAGATGCTGCTTGGCATATACAATAGACACTCTTGAACTAAACATGCATGCTCCCAAAACCCAGAATATCATGAGTCACAATTTACAAAAGTAAGTAGTGCTTCTAAACTCCAAAAACTATCAATGAAGAAAATACAAGAAAAATCTTTATCTCAAGGAAGAGTAGAGAGGGACTCCTAGGTTTGTGGATGCGACAGATATACCTCAAAGTCTCTAAGATCGCTTCACCTCACTGGAAATATGGTTTGAAAGAGGCACATGGATCTACACACGAAAAATATGTGCATGAAAAGGCATGTGTACATCACAACAGTACCCAGTAAGTGCCAAACCTAACCTTGATCTAGTAGTGACGAGATCAGGTCAGGGCCCTACTGGTATATATGTATAATAATATAATACAATATAAAATATCGCAGTAAGGATAAATATTAACATTCAATGAGAATGAAATCACAGAAAAACAATAAATCAATACATAGAGATAGCAACAGGGGATCTGCCGGGATACCGTCCCGTAGTCACAAACGTAAATGTACAGAGAATCTCTCGAGATACCGTCCCATAGTCCTAAAATGTAAATGTGCAGAGGGATCTCCTAGAATATCATTCCGTAGTCCCATGTAAATGTCTAGCAGAGGGGATCTCCTGTGATACCGTCCCGTAGTCCCAAACATAAACGTGCAGGGGGATCTCCCATAATATCGTTCCGTAGTCCCAAAGTAAAAATATACAAATAAATCAACATAAACAATAGTTTCAACAAGGGAAACAACAATTTAGATTAAGTTCATATCAAGAAGACAGACAATTTTTTCACTAAACATGCTGCATAGAGTTCAGTTAGGCAATTAAGGTAATTAAGACAGTTAAAGCATGTAGGCATATTTTCCTAAGCTAAACAAGATAGTTACATACACTAGTATTGCTCAATTATATTAAAAATATGTATTTGCTTAATGAAAACGAGATTTTTCAACAAAAATCTAGTGTACACACTCGTCACTTCACGTACATGGCAGTCATATAACAAACAATACCAAATCCTAAAGGGAGTTCTCCCTGCAAGGTTAGGCAATCTACTTACCTCGAACCAAGATCAAATCAATCTGAAATCACGCTCTTGCCACGAGTATCCAACTCAGAGTGACCCAAATCTAAAAATCTAATCAATTCAATTACATAATGTAAATATAGCTACAATTAAATAATTTAGCTAGTGAAATTAAAGCTAGGGCAAGAAAATAGAAAAATGCTCAAAAATTATGTTTTCCAGTCAGTATGATTTTTTTGTAAGTTAGGAAAAGTTTTGTGATTTTTGTATAAAAAAATAAAGTTACATGATTTTTGATGAATAAAAGTCAATTATATGGCCATTTGTGTAATTTATCCATGACTTTTAAAAAAGTAAAAAATTTAAAATATAAGGTGCAGGACAACTTTCATTTTCTGAGTTATTAAACAAAATGAAACAACCACCACTTAATTAACACTTTGCTTATCATTCAGAGAGTTCCATACTTGAAATTCCTGCATGAGCTGCTAAAATTCTTAGGAGGCAAACAATAATGTGTAGGAAAAGTGATATATAAAAACATAAGATTGGAGAAGTAATGTAAAAGAATTATGACGCAAATTAAAGACAAAGATAACATAATGGTCCACGCGTTGCCAAGACTTACAGTAAAGTAATACTAATAATAATAGGAGTCTTCACAATGAGTGTGATATGTGAGTTCAACATTTGTCTTAATATGAATTTAATAGTCAACATAATTAAATTTTCTCTTCTCCCTTTCCCTTCTTGACTCCAACGTAATTTAATTTAAAATGAACTTAATAGTCAACATAATTAAATTTTCTCTTCTTTTACTTTCTTCTCTCTTAAGGTTAAGAGTTAATCTTTGCTTTTATCCTTCTTCTTAATTACTGTTATAGCTAAAACTCCTTTGGCCCCATGAATGACGTTGGCTTTGTTTCTTTTTACCAATACAGTTGGTAAAACATTGAACCCGATTATCTTAGTACCAAATTTACTGTCAGAATAGTGGTGAAATTCACAAATGATCTTAAAAGAAGTGGGTATAAAATTTTGACATTTGGGTAGGTCACCTGACTAATGACAAACAATTCAAGTTTTGCCCCATGGACAAAACTTTTAACTCTAACTTTTAACTTTGAAGATTTTTTCATTGGTCAGGTGACCTACCCCAAGGTCAAAAGTTAAAAACCGCCCTTACAGTATCATATTTCCGCCATTCTTTTTTGGAGAAATTGATGTTGTTAAAGTTTTGGGCTTATCAACTTGAAGCTCAAACATTCTATGGTAAAGGTTAGTTGGGTAAATCACTTTTTGGATCTGCCATTAGAGTTTAGCAATATTTTAAATTGTAATGACAAAATAATCACTACTCTGTTAAATTAATATTTTTACCCCAATTAAAACACAAAATTCAACTCCGGAAAATCAATACAGATATTCGAAGTTTTGACGAGTAGAACTCCAGTAAACTATGCTACAATTCAAGGATTTGCTAAATTTTAAAATTTCAGGAACGATTTCTAATTTTTGATCCTTTACTAGTGTAAAATCCAGGAATGACTGTTGATCTACGAACCTTTTTAATGTAAAATTCAGGTATAATTCTCGATTTTTTTAATTCACATAGTACTTTTCAGCCTTACTAGTGCAAAATAAAATTCTTTATTTTTAAATCTTTCCTAAATCAAAATCCATGAATGATCTAGTTCTTGAATTCAGATTGTACTTCAGCAACTTTGAACCTTTACTGGTGCAGTACCCAAAATTTAGGATAAATTCTTAATTTTTGAACCTTTACTAGCGTAAAATCCAAAAAAAAATCTAGGATCGATTAAGGGTTTTTGAATTCACGTTATACTTCAGTAATATTTAACCTTTAAATAAAAAATTCAGGATAGATTACTAATTTTTGAACCTTAACTAATGAGAAATCGAAGAAATCTAGAAACAATTCCTAATTTTGGAACACACATTATACTTCCGCAATTTTTAGCATTTAAATAGAAAAATTAGGATACATTACTGGTATTTACACCTTTACTAGTACGAAATACAAAATAAAATAAAATCCTGGAATGATTTATAGTTTTTAAATTCACATTATACTTTAACAATTGAGAGTTACCGCTTGAGATCAGTCAAACTGCAGAATCAATTTCTGAATTTTGAACTATAAATATTCAAAGTCCAATAGTCGTTCTTAGTGTCGCGCCCCTTTTTCCTCGCAGAGTCCGTATTTCGATATTTTTTGGGACAACTCATTTTCTTTCGGGAATTGGGTATGAAATTTGAAGAGTCGCCACCTAACGGATTTAAGGTGCGTTAGGATACCTAAAGCAAATAACTCATAAAACGGTTTGCATTACCAGAGATTGGGCAAGGGCTCGAAATAACCTTGAAAGGAAGGTGTTAGACACCCCTCGAGGTCCACAATGGTGGGTCCCGTCCTAGCAGTAAGCACGTGATTTTTACCCTATATGAGAAATACTCCCAAAAATTCAAGATTAAATAGTTTTGGGTTGTGTGTGATTTTTGCGGATTTTTGAGTTATTTTTCTTGTATTGTTTACATTTATCTGTGCATGTTTATTCGTTAAATTAATAAAAATACAAAAATATGTCGCATTTGTATTTAGGATTTAATTCTACAATTAGGAGTAATTAAGTTTATTTTACAAAAATGAAAAATCACAAAAATATGTATTTTTGTATTTTTTGCATTAAATGTCCAAATTGTGTGATTTTATTTTAATTAATATTTAATTTTGTGTGATAATTATTATTAGGAGTTGATTAGTATTTTAAGTTAATCTTGGTTTTATTAATTTAATTTAGGGTGTTTTAGTTTAATTTTGGAGAAAATAAACGAAAAGAGAACAAAAAATAGAAGAAAATCGGATCGGGCCATCTTTCAAAATAAACAAACTAGGCCCAAGTGTCTCACAAACTCAACCCAAAACTCATCGGGTCGACCCGACCAGCCCCAGCACATAACCAATCC